>MU947645.1:0-11348 GCA_036418165.1 Cooperia oncophora
GTTACTACCTAGTTTGCTGCCCCCCCGCCCTCCCCCATAAACTGAGTTGCGCTGGAAAATCTACCTATTGGGGTGATCTGCCGTGGTCCAGTCGTGTGCCAACGTCGTCTTCCATGAATAAGTTCACCAACTTTTGAAAGGATGCTGAGTTGTGGGGCTAAAGTTAGACCCTAGGCGGAGCTCAAACTCGGATCTCCCACCATCCATTACGGCATTCGTTCTTACCCTCTGATATCACTAGCTCTGAAACTACTAACTTTCGTAAACTTGCAGCTCGGGACGTGTTTGCTGCTGTGGTTGATGTGTTACCTCGTGAGAAAGCTTTACGTCTAATGCTGGACTGGAAGACGAACAGTCGTAACTACGACAGTGAACTGGAAATGGCGGTAGCGGAACCTCAGCTGCACACGGCCATGCGATTCTTGCTGGAGCAGGCTGGCATCATAATAGAAGAACATGAAAGGCTACCATGGCGAAAGGTAATCTTTGTTTCAATCACTTTCCAGACTGGTTTTCAGGTAGTTGTTCTTCGAACACTGTTAAAGGAAAAACCAGCAGAGTAGAGTATCAAAAAAGAGGTGAGGGTATGGCCCGTTCCGCCTTTATAAGGCGAACTATTTCCAAGACTTTAAAAATCCTCTGAGCGATTCGGAGGGGGGAGAAGAATTTTTCACGTTCACTGCTTCCCATCGTCCCATCGTCGTATCGAGCCGTCAAGTAGAAAACTGTGTAGTCTTGTGAAGCCGTGAAGTGATGCCAGTTAAAGTTTGTAAACCGCTTATCAAATCTTGTGAAGAATGAACAGGACGATGGGATGTAACGAAAATGCAGAATGCCCCCCCCCGTCAAGTCGTACTGCGACAGGCCCTCTTTTGTATTGGAAAAGGTTCCGTGTTGTCTCTCACATACCCTGAGTGTCGTCTCAGCTAGAATGTGAGCCTCTCTTCCCCATTTTTGATGGCCATCTATTTTTTTTTTTTGCAACATCTCTCCATAGCTCTCATTTCACCTCTATCTTTCAAGACACTCATTCCGGTGGCATTTTGGCCACCAAAATCATGACAGCTGAGCTGCCAGCTGATAACTGCCTGCCAGCCGCTAATGTAATTATTTTTCAAAATACATTCGATATCAGCAATTCAGTAAGGCTTTATTTGGGCGTGGTTTGGCTAGGAGGGGGCACTTTGCAGTTTTGCTATTTCCCATTGTCGTATTGATTACTTCACAAGAGCTGGTCGCTTGCAAGAGTTGACAAGCAGTTTCTACAAATTTTGACTGTCATCACTTCATGACATCACAAGATTACGAAAAGTCCGCCGATTGGAAGTAGCAAAAGTTCAAAATGCCCACCCCCCCCCCTCCACCGAGCCGAATTGCACTTATATCCGACAGTTCGAGTCAGAACCTTCAACAGAACGGTAATATCCAAACAATCACACGAAAGCCAAGTTTATTTAGCCATTATTTTTCATTTTCAATGATTTTTCTTTATCGAGAAGTGGTTGCGCTCCATTCTTTCAAATGCCTGGACAGGCACTGTAATTGAAGATTTTTGGAAAAGAATGATGATTTTTGGTGGAAAAGGACTTTACTCTTTTCAAAGAAAAAAAAAAATGAACTTTAAGAGAACTGCACCAGACGAAGATTGTGGAACCGATGCGAAAACAAAGGCGCCCAAAGGCTTCAGGCTGAAGAGGTGAGCTACTCATTGAAGAACAAAAGGAAGTTTGGTAAAATATGTGCTTTGAGTGGTAAAGAAGGAGCTCATCGTTTTCCAATACTTGAGAGTAAGTGCAAAAGAGCTGACGAGAGTGGGATTCGAACCCACGCGCCCCGAAGGGACTGGTGCCTTAAACCAGCGCCTTGGACCGCTCGGCCATCTCGCCACATGGGTGTCGACGGCGGGCGCGTTTATGAGCGGATGCAAATTTGTTTGTGTCAGTGGAATGGAAAGGTGTAGAGAGAGATTACTATGATATCTTTCAGATCCCTGTGTAAAAGATTTTCTTCCGAAGTCCACCTACTCTCGCTTTCTATTTTCTCGATATTCCCTGGCTTCCTTGGTTTTCGTCTGTGTAGCATCATTCCATCCTTTACTCACTGTTTTTCTAGTTCTTTTTCATGTTACTAGCAGTTTTTGTTGGAAGAGTTCAAAAGTCAGTTAAGATTTTGCTTTTTTTATGTTTTCTGCCTCACACCCCGTTTGCCAGTAGGCGCAGTGGCGCCTGTTTTCGATGATATTGTCGCTTTCATCTTTTCTCGAAGGACTTTTGCAGGACGAAGGGAGCTACATAGGTATTGCTACTGAAACTTGGTTTTATGATTCCTTACGCAAATGATAGTTAGTTCTACGGGTTTGGTCTTCTTGAAACGTTGGCATCTGCTTGTGCCAAGGTCCCCTTATAAGTGCCCTTCGAAGCATTTCAGTCCTCGATAACGAAGATTTGGGGGCAATGGCGGACATAATGAATGGCTTTATTGTAACAAATCTTGTGAGGCATAGCAAACCCCATTCGTCTGATAATTCTTTTCCAAGTCGTAAATCAACTTGGCTTACACTTTCGGTTTACCTCTCTTTTTTTCTGCTACTCTGTCATCTCGTCCTTCACACTTCTTCGCACTCCTATCGCTGTTTTGTACAACTTACGCTACAACTTGAGGAATTTCCATTTTCTTTTTTATTCAATTTCTTTTTCGATTTTTCGTGCGGTCCAGACCTGTTCTCCTCGTTTCCCATCCTATGTTTTACCATCGCTCTTGTTGTGGGGTTTGGGAACTCTTATTTGACATTGAGCCCAGCTCCTGTGTATTCGTCCTGTGATATAATCATCCTGCAAAACAGATGACGAGAGTGGGATTCGAACCCACGCCCCCGAAGGGACTGGTGCCTTAAACCAGCGCCTTGGACCGCTCGGCCATCTCGCCACGGAATGGTGAGCAACAGGTGCCCTTCGTGAAGTGTTGTAAAACCGAGCCGCCCTTTGAGTTCCGAAGTGGCGTTTTGTCTGTATTCTATGAAGACAGGTTTTGGTTCTACCAATCCACAGAAATTCCGTGGCCATCCCGTTCACAATTCCACAGGAAATTCCTGGGTTTGGTGAGAGCAGTGGACTTGGATAGGTGTTGCTCCATGAGTTATTCTTTTCTAAAATGATATGGGAGTAATTTTGCAGGGATTCTCCGACCAAATGTCTTACATCTTTTCTGAGACCCTCACAGTTATCAGTCGCCTTATCCAGATTCTCCTTGATTGGTTGGCCACTGGACTGAACTGGGATGCCGTACGTTGGGTGGGATTCCTAGCAAATGGGGTTGTGTTCGGTTGGTACAGAAAGGGGTCGCATCCGACCTTGAGAAAAATGTTTCCTCTTCTTGAACGACCTTCCTAATTTTTCCCGTATGGCAGGCAGGACCCCTCTCCTCCTCGATGCTCGAAGTTCTCGAGAATTTTTGATTTCTCCGGAGAAGTGGCAGAAAGTAATAGGTAGAATGGGAAGCTAGCATCGTACCAGAGAAAGAAATTCAGGAAGGGGTCGTTATTTGCAAAAATTTTCCTCAACGACAGGACGTCCCCTTGAAGGCTGTGCTTTTCGTTTGGAAGGAAATTATGTGTGGTCCTTGATTAAATGGTAAAAGGGCTTTAAGCTTTGCAAATTTTTGGAGTCCTCTATTTGCTATGGAAAAGCTCCTTTAGCTGGTAGGGTAGAGGCCTCCGCAATGTAATGCCTAATACACTCGCCCGATTAGCCCGAGGTGCGGGTTCGAGTCCATTGTGGGGTGAAGGGTTTTGCCGATTGCGTGAAACTGTTGTAAGAATGTGCGAGTCCAGAACTGCGCCGATAAACAGCGATTATCATAACAAAACAGTCAAAAAGTAGTCAATTGAAACTGTTAATTTTTATGCAGTTTGACTTATTTTATTTACCTTTATTTCTCATTGTTTCTATTGTTTTTTTTACAGAACTGGAGTCGAGTACTGAATTTCCGTGATGCAATCACACGTAGACAACCGAAAGTCGGGAAGAAATCAGAGAGGGCATCAGTGAATGTTGTGGTCAAGATTGATTCTACGGCACCATTACATGGGCATGTGTATGCTGTGATAGGAGCCTTACATGCCTCATTCGAAGAGTGGTCTCTGGATTGTGGGCTTTTCCATCTGAAATCGCAAGTTGTGTACTATCTCCACGCAGCGACGAGGTTTGTCTTGTGATTTTATGTTGCATCTTTGCTGATTATGCTTTTGTAAGGGCATGGGTTCCAGGGAGGCTGGGTTTGGCGTGACGTCACCCAGCTTCCCACCAGTTGTTGAAGCTAGCCAAACGACTACAGTTGGTGGGGAACGCTTTGGCGACGCGCCAAACCCACTCCCTCTACCCTTTGAGGCTCCCTGGCATCCGCAGCGAACCAGACATACAGGGGGACCAAAAAAAGTCACTTTTCTTCATTGACTTTCGAGGCGCTATAAGTTACACTTTATTAAATTCTGATCGGACATTTACCACCATATTAAAGAGCATATTAAATACTATCATGACACTCCGCCACAGCCTTCCGAGCGCCATCGAGAGATTCTGGCACGCGACCGCGATGTGGTGCCTGAGATCAGCGAGATAGTCGATTTCTCCGCCACCGTAGACCACCCTATTGAACTCCGCCCGAACCAGGTAATTGAGGGGGTTTAGGTCAGGTGACCTGCTTAGATATTCCACCTTCTTCAGGTACTCAACGCCCTTCCATTCCAAGTAGGCAAGTTTTCCCAACGCCCTTTGATTCCATGTGGTGTCACCCAATCCTGTAGCAGTACAAAGTTTCCAAGAAGGTACGGGCGACGACATGTGGAGAGGATATTCTTCTCGAGTTGCTCGATGTAACCGCCAGCGCTCACCTTCAGTCCGGGGCCCACGAAGAAAATATTGGTCTTTCCATTCCAGGTACGTCCGGTCCATACCATCAACCCGCGCCTTGGCGACTGTGGTGAAGATGATGTCCTAGACCGTGCGACGTTGTCGGAGCTGCTCGATGTTGGAGGTCATCCAGATCGAGAGTACTGGTCTCCAGGTAGCTATCCATGGGTGACTCCACACTAGAAGTTTCGCAGCTGTTTGGAGGTGACATGAATTCCAAAGGTCTTCTCCAGTCAGGCTGCGACTGGAGATGACTTCATATTTTGGTGTACATGAAGGTGATGGGCGAGAGCCAGCTCCTGCTTATCGAGGAACATCTTGGGTATCTTCCGCCCTGTACTCGTATCCACGTCCTCTGTCTGGGCAGCGAAAACTTTGCTGATATGTGACTCGGTCGAAGTGACTTTTTTGCCCCCCCCTGTATGTGTCATGAGTCTTGAATGGTTTACATATTCAGACTGTTGGACATTTTTGACGAAACAGGAGGCTCGTGATGGGATGTTAGATGGTTTTAGTATAGACTGTCATGACTTACTGGCAGTTTTAAAGACAGCTCCCGCGATAAAAGTCTCATGGATAGCTGCTTTCCAATTATGAAACAGCAGCTGATAAGTAATCTCCCAAAGAAAACAGGCAAGAAGCGTTCTCCAGAACAACATAAACAAAATCGCTCCCTCACAGTTACACCTCCCTGCGGTCTCTGTGCAGCCCCTCACAAGTCTCTCTATCACATCTCGCAGTAGTTGATATCATCCAGTGCAAAAGAAAGAATACAAAAAGAAAACAACAAAAACGCAGAGGAAAAACTCTGGGAAGGAAAAAGGAATTTTATCAACACGGTGTCTGAATTTGTGATTACGGTAGCGCACCTTTTGTGCGTCGTGGTTTTGCATCACGAAAATTGCGTCACTCGTGTTTTTTACGCGTTTCACCTCGCGAAATGGGTTGAATTGAATGTATATACCTCCAATGAGTAAACTGTAATGAAGGAGAGCAGAATTATCCAGGGGCATTAGCAATGCCCGCCGCCCCAACTAAGAACAAGTGAGTGGCCTCCGTCGGAGGATCTAGCAAGTAAAGGCGGTCCGACTGAGGAGGAGTTAGAACTAGCACTTTGAGCGGCTATAGCAGCCTCCACGCTCACAATAGAGTCGCGAAAGGTGAACAGTCTTCTAGCTTGGAGGCTAGACTACTTGCACAGCAAAGGCGACCACGAGCCACTTTGATCGCGGGGGCTGTCTTTAAGTTTTTGATGACGCCATAGTCACAAGGTTTCAGCGTGATTCGAAGACGGAGGCTCAAAGAGCTCAGTTTCGCTTCCATTGTGCATGGAACCTCACTGTACATATTCCTCCTCTAACTGGGGGAAAGATGGTTCACACCTTTCGAAGAGGCACTACGTCGCGCTGGGGTGTGTAACTTTAGCTAAGTCAGTAATTAGGCTGGCACATCTCGCACCTAGTGTGCCTTGCCAGTGGGGAGCCCTTTCATAAGTGACTGACCCCTTGTTATAATGCTCATCTCAAAGCATAACGAGGGACTGAATCAATATTCATTAATGTCATTTTATTAGGCTAATATTAATAATAACATCGCTGTACACCTTGATCTACTGCAGCAGCAGGAGAAGCTGAGGCATCTAAGGTACCTGAAAGATGCGTTGTGTGTCTGCAAAGAGGGGAGGAGTGCAACAAATGTAGTAGGCGCAGGTTCTTTCGCAGAAGGCATCTGTGGTAAAGCTGAAGACGTATAGAGTGAAGGAGTGGCCGCGTGCCTTGTGCTGTAGTAAGTGTCTGTAAAAGATCCATATACACTGTATGATGGAGAAGGAATGGGCAGGTGTAGTCGGGGTGTCGATCGTAGAGGCCGTGTACATGAAGGTTCATGGAGTTGTGAAGTGTTGCCGTGGAGGGTAAGGGGTTGGGGAGTGTTGACATGATAGGTACTGTACATAGACGCACTAGGTCCTGCAGAGAAGGTATGGCTGAGGAGAACCGAGTAGAGAAAGTCGCCGTATCAGCTTGAAATCATGCTGAGACAAAACACGGAAAGGTGCTGTTCAATGCAATTCTTCAGCCTAAACACTTGTTGACACGATTGACCTTCGAAGAGGGTCTGATACAGGGAATCAAAGCAAGGTGTCTAATGATGTGCGAAAGGTGATCTGCTGTTACTAGTTTTTGCCTTTAGCTCAGTTCGTAAGTACTTCTGTCATCCATATAGCGTAGAAGGTAAGTTCTTCACATTTTCCAGACCATTTTCATTCAAGCGGCGTGTGTTTCTGAACCTTTAAGTGACTTTAATTCTCCTAACTGTTGAATTTCCCCTTTCTTCTATTTATCAATAATATTCACTGAGCTGGAAATGCTGGTGAGAGGCACCAGCCAGCGCAGCCAATTAGGCAAGGTCGCCCCACAGGCGATCTCACCGGTCGTCCCCAGGGCGCCGACGGGCGGAAAGGTGTAAGTTTGAGGTTAACTTAGCTATGTTGACTTCCCCGCTCGCGCTGTAAATAGGCCATACCCAATAGAGACCTTCGCTTCAGTCATCACGTAGCCTACGGGGGTCGACTTCAGCAGACGTTCACTACCTCCTCGCGTAGGGGAGCCCTTAAAGGAACGGCTTGCGATGGCCTATGAAAATGCAAGAAGTTATGTGGGAAGGTAGTGAGACCCGGAGTGGACAACCCTATACAGTTCGGCAGCGGAAGTTGTACGGTAACGGATTTAAGGCGCAAGTGTTGCTTCAGTGGTACACTCCTTTTTCCAGAGACTCCGCCTAAAGACTTTGGCCTCCCAGCCAAGAGTATGCTCCTGGGCTTTAGTGTCTCTTATAGAGTCATAGGGTTACTGAGAATCAGCCGACGGGAATCGTCAAAGCGCGCGGTCTCTTAGCTTTTCATCTCTACAGTTGTTTGAGGCTAGAGGAGGCGTGACGATTGCGATTCCAAAGTTCCCCATTTTTCTTAAACGGTTCACTTGGGCCGAATTTCTTCCAAACTTTCTTTGCAAGTACGCTCCTAGCCTATGTCTATCGCAGCCGTGCCTTCAGTACGGCTTTACACTTCCCTCGTTTTCAAGCTATGTAATCTAGCTCTAATATAATGTATTAGGTTGCGGGAAGTTCTCGTCACTCTTTTCCGAACTCAAATTACTTGCCCATTACCAAGAGTGGTAACCGGTAATGTAAGCTCTTATACATCAAGGAGTGGTCTCTCTGTTAGTACCATTTCACTCGCTTGCCTCTTGCTTCCTCTGCAATATGCACAAGGATTTTATCCGCTACCATCAGCCCCGACCCATCCAACAACTTCCACAAACTATTTCACCCACCACCCTGACGCCAGCGTGTTAGCTGCAGATGCCAAATTGATGGAGCTGATTAAGCACGATGCCCCCAATCACGAGAACCTCACCACGACAGTGACGCTTCCCGGGCGCTAGGGAAGCCTACAGTTTGATAGCGAAGTGAGGTTTGGGTTACCTGCAACCTCAGCTGGAGTGAGCTATGGGTCGGGAAGCTGGTTCCTTAGTCAAGGCGTACGCACAGCTACCGAGATCTAAGGCGTGTCGTGGATCAGAGGGAAAATTTGTCCGCACAGCCGGCCCTCACCAAGATAGTGCAACGTACTTGGTCCAAAAAAGTTCGAGCCGTACCTCATGCAATGGAGCTTGATCTCTCTCCCCTTGCACTTGTGTAGCACAGACATCGCCCCTTCTAATAGCAAGTCTAAAGCCTTCCCGTAATCGATCGTTATGCGGACGAGAAAACCTCCATAACCCAAGTTCAAGTCGAAGTTGAGATGGTGTCCAACTTTGCGTCGTGTCTCCCTGCATAGTGAAGCAATGGCATCCATGAGGTGCTCAAACACTGGCAAGGACCCCGCAGTAACATTGCTGTACAGTTTTGATCTTACACTCCTCTCTATAAAAAGAAAGGGCTAGTTTGAAAAAATGTGACAGAACTTTCCCGCCAACCTAATAATCTAATCGCTCCGAATTTTGGTCAGATTGTCGTCAAACCAGTGAATTTCGGATTACCAATAACTTTGCAAAGTGCACCAGATGGTTGGGCTCTGATGGCGCAGAACAGCCGCCATCGCGGTGAACTTATCGTTGGCTAAAAACGGCGAACAACGAAGTGTTAACATTTCCCTGCAAGAATTCAGTGCAAACTATCATTACTGTTTAACACTGTCCTCAAGAATTTATTTTCTTCCTACGGCTATCAAATTCTCCATGTCGCTTGAAGTACCATATGGCTGACAGTCTCTGTATGGAAGATTCCTTGACATGTATCTTTTGCTCAAGCTATGTACCATCAGAACCGACGCTTTTGCATGTGGCTAACTGTCACGGCGTACACTGGGTGTCTGTAAGGCGGGGTCGTATTAGGTCGCTGGAAGGGGGCGAGGGGGCGGGGTCCTTCCTTCCCTGGTTTGTTTTTTCTCGTTCTCTCGCACGCGCACCCCTTCCACTACGTTGCGGGACTTAAAATACGTCTTTCTGACTGCTGATCGGAGCTGGTTACACTCCCCCCCCCCCTCGCCCGGCGAGAAGTCTTCATAAGATGATCTGTGGCTTGTGGAGGGGGGTTGTGGTAAGAGGAGAAAGGAGGAAAGTGAGGGCAGAGAGGGGGTTCCTTTCAACATTGGGGACATCTGCTCGAATCGCCAGCAGTTCAATTAGCAGTATCTTAAAGATCACCACCATATATATAATTCGCTTTGTCCGTTTGTTTGTTTGTTAGTTTGTTTGTTTGTAAGTTTGTTTGTTTGTTTGTAAGTTTGTTTGTTTGTAAGTTTGTCTGTCCGGAAATTCGGTTCGACCTGAAGAACGACTTGGAGAGGTCCGGTCAAGGTGGGGATGGGTAGGGCGTGGGACAAGAAATAAAAAGCACACTTGACCTAAGGGAAGCTCCGCCCACAGTGGGCGGGGCACTCCCCGAAAGTTTGGGGTTCCGCACAAAATGTTCATAATTCGCTTCCGGGGCGCCTAAAGATGGGGAACAAGGAATAAGGTTAGTAAGGAGTTGCCAGACTAACTGTGGCAGGTACACCCTAAATGGGCGGGGCGTACTCAAGGTGGGCGGTGCTTCTCGCAAAATTCAGTAACCCGGTTCGCGAGAGTGTTTGGAAGTCGCAAAAAGCTCAGTTTAGAATGTAAATATCTGGCGAATATAGGGCACGCTCAAAGCGTGTTGAGACCCGCCCACAGTGGGCGGGGCTTGCCCTAAATCGCAGGGTATTCATTTTAAATGTTTGTAGCTCGGTTCCAGAACACTCCAAATACCGGAAAAAAAAGTGGATTAAGTTCAGCAGAGGGTCGTCGGTTAAGATTGTAGGGCAAAAAATTGTGGGCGGAGCCTGCTCCGAGGTGGGCGGAGTCAGACAAAAGATCTGCAAAACGGCCCCAGAGCACTTCAAAGACCGGAAAAAAGTGGATCAAGGTCAGCAGAGGGTCGCGGGTGAGGCATTGTGGGGGCAAAAACAGCTTGTGGTCGGAACCTGCTCCCGAGGTAGGGGCGGAGCCAGAGAAATTTCCCTAAAACTGTCCCAGAGCACTTCAATGACCGGAAAAAAGTGGATCAAGGTCAGCAGAGGGTCGTCGGTGAGGATTGTGGGGCAAAAACATTGTGGGCGGAGCCTGCTCCGAGGTGGGCGGAGCCAGACGAATATTCCCTAAAACTGTCCCAGAGCACTTCAAAGACCGGAAAAAACGTGGATTAAGGTCAGGAGAGGGTCGTCGGTGAGGATTGTGGGGCACAAACATTGTGGCCTGCTCCGAGGTGGACGGAGTCAGACGAAGAATCTGTAAAATAGGTCAAGAGTACTTCAGACACCGGAAAAAAATGGAGTACAGAACAAAAGGGGGATATCAGTTGAATCTAGAAATATGTGAAAGAAAGCACGCGCGGCGAAGCCGCGCCCGCCCGGCGCAGCCGGGCCGTATCAGAAGGAGCCACGCCGGCGTCAGCCGGCGAGGCGACTGGTATTATAATAAGTTACAATAGACACAATACCAAGCAGGAAAAAAATTTAGAAATCAGCTTTTCAGTATCTGAACAGAGTGCTAGGAACATCCTAGCCAAATAAATCTACTCATGAGAATGCTACCAGTATTTCCGATTTCAGAATTACTTTTGTTCCTGGACTACTAACTGCTATTTTTTTACGATTCAATGTTCACTTATTTTGATCCAATTTTTGTTGTTCCAGCGTCCTCGGCCTAGAGGCGTATTCGTCCCAGTATAAAACTGAGTTCATTGAGTGCTCAGATTGCATCTACGAAGTGGAGAGAAACGATGGCTTAGGTGTGTGGTAACACTATTCTTCACCTTTTATTTCATTAACTTTCATTTCTGTTCTTTTTTTCTAATACTTCTATTTCACTCGCCCATCTGACCACTCGTGCGCGTATTTTAGTTCTCTTCCAATAATAA
>MU947649.1:0-20838 GCA_036418165.1 Cooperia oncophora
CACTCTAGAAGCCCGCGCGTTGGAGTACCGACTAAGTCACCTACCCCTCACCCCTCTTAGATAGTAGTGGACGCACAATGACTGTCACAGTATGTGATATCAAGAACCACATGACAATCATCAAGTAATTGGTGAACCAGTTGCAGAGCTTCATGTAGCTCGTCCACACTACTCATTTGGAGGGATAGTTGTCATTTCCACGGCTCCGACAAACCACTTTCCACCATATTTTTTCTAGAGCGGTGAAACACTCGCAAGGAAATGGTTTCGACTTCCCGTGAACGTTCGAGGAGACCTAGGTACATCCTTTGTCTAGAATGCTAATCACGAACATACAGATAAAGAGTACAAAGGGACTTCCCAGGCGAGTTCTTCGTGATCAAAGTTTGCTGAGAATGCACTGCTGGCATGTGAGCACTGCTAAGCAGCCGAGTGGCGTGTTAGGGCAGCGTAGCGGCCTCACTCCAAAGCCAAGAGCTTGTGGGTTTGCATCCCGTTGGCGCGAAAATTTTTGCTTCGTCTCCTATAAGGGCTTTTACTCCAGTTTTCAAAATAACTCCGAGCGAAACTTATGTCACATACTGAAGGAACTAAGATTCTGAAAAAGTATTACACATCCATTGATTTGTATTTCGCTACCGATCAACGCTACTGCGTAATGACCATTTGCCTTCACAATGCACCTGGCTTGCCGAAAACAAGTGTGTGACAGGTAAATTTGTGTCACAAATGTTGACAAGCTCCCATGACCCGCACATGGCACATGACCTGCATTGCAGGAACTTGCTGATGGTTTGGCAGCACTTCTCTCACGGGTTATATACGTTTGTGCTAAAACATATGTCGTTTATAACGCCCCAGTTTTAGTTAGAGTTTTACCTCTAGAAAAGTTTTTCCTCTCTAAATTACACGGAGATGAGTTTTATCTTTTTTTCTGTGTTCTGGATTGTCACCAGAACCTACCGGTGCATCCTTTTATGACTACCTGATTGATATGTGTAAGCCATAGGCAAACTTGAGACATGTGATTATGACCCATAGGTAAATAGTTAGATACTCGATGCGTGACCTCTCCTGTATTGAGAGGCACGCCTAGATTAAAGCATTCTACCACGTCCACCACCGAGACCACCCCGTCTCGGACTACCTAGAGACCACCCCGTCTCAACTACATTGTATTCCATCGCAACTACAACGAGACCACCCCGTCTCGTCAATAAAGGTATATAAACCTTCATATTTCTGGTGCAAACGGCCGGGACAAACCCGAGCAGGTACCTTTGAATTTTTTACTTATCTATATCTTAGCTAATTCTATGCTTAAGAATATTGAATGAAAGCTCATTTCACTAAAGCTCAACCCAAATAAAAGTAAAAATGTTGCTGGATTCTCTAAAGATAAGTGTATTTATTAGGTCCAACTGGGCAAAAAAGGCTCTGAGCGACTACGAGGCATATAACCAGGGTATTTCGTATTCATATGACCATAACACGAGTCAAGAAGAATGCGTAGGAATCCTTAAATGTTTGAATTTTCATCTGTCCCAAATCCAGCGCGCTACAGGAAAGCTGGAAAGCGCGACCGACGATTTGGAAAAGTTTTGCCTTTCTTTAGAACCACTAGCGGAACAACAAAAAATAATAGAGGAGATTGAGGAACTCGATATTCTGACCTATGAGAAGTTGAAGCGTAGCTCTTGAATCATCTCTTGAATCATCCATATTGCACCACTTTTTCGTTGTATCAGCTGTTTGTCGCCACTTGACCTTACTGTTTATAGCTACACTGCCGATAAAACTAAGAAACCCTTTGACTGCAGCTCAGTAAAATTGAGATTCTTTTGGTTCATCTGTTCTCTTCTTTGTTTCTCTTTCTCGCCTTTGAGGAATTTTCTTCAGATGGCTTCCCTTTCTGATACCGTTCATGCTTCGATATGATAGACAGCTTGTCTTTCAGACGTGAATGAATGAATAAGTAAGATGTACTGCTTGATTTTGATCCTTTCATTTTCATTCATGGAAGTGGTTAATCAAAGTTTGAACAAGGAAGAAGGTTGCGGCACAAAACCGCTTAGCTGAAGTATCTGAACATCCACTGTTCGTGGATAATACCAGTACTGTTCATATAATACAACAAACACTTACTCTTAGCAGAATAGTAGATCCTCTCCTGTAACCAGCTAAAAAAAGCGCGCCATGCAACTCGTCAGGAACCACGGATACAATTTTCTCAAGACCGGCATCAACACTGCAAAAGAAAATGAAGTAGCAAAAACTCAGTTGTTCGAAACGTATTCTGTATTTCAATATATGATCTTGCGTAGCTTTCTATCGAAAGCTAGACAAGAGCTTTCCGGCTCTCTGTGACAGCGCTCGGACATCGCGCGTTAAGCGCGTCGACGCGCTGTAACGTGCTGCACAGCGCTCAGTCACAAGCCAGCCCCAACTCCACCGTACCCCAGTTGCTTTCCTTTGATATTTCACCTTCTTTTATTTTTCATTTCTACTTCATCTTGAAGCTCCCCTTTTGAACTTTGACTTTCAATCTCGAAGTATTTATTGATAGTGGATGCTGTGATAGTGATATAAGATACTAGATATATTTTTTTGTCCTGTTGATAGCCCGCCTGAGCCAACGTATGTCCTCAACAGATATTGTAGCGCGAAGATAGTGAAAGTTTTGACACTCTTTCAAGTGACATATCCAAAACGGACAAAGGTGGTGTGGGGGCCACTAACACGCTCACCAGGCGCGCGGTCCGGGGATCGAATATTGGATCGGCTCCCGCACAGACCAACCAAGTCTTCTACCCTAGGGGACGGTGAATTCGTACCTTATTGGTATGGAAGGAAAGTAACACTGATTTTTACATCAGCTGGCCCATGCAAATAAGCGTATAGGACACAACGCATTCAATGAGCCATTACGGAAGTGTGATGTGTGTCGCATCCAACGAAGGGATAAATCAACAGCGAAGACTATCGTTTTTATACCCGATATCTATTACCATTATCTTCAGGATATAGTCATAGTGCTATTAACTTAGGGTTCAATTACTCCTACCAAACGAGGTTGTTAGATGAAACTTTTAATACATAAGATAAGTGAGGAGGAGTTAGAAGTTCGGTTCGTTCTTACCAAATCAAATCTTACGAGACACAGCGCTAGGCTCCTCATGGTGGGATCTTAGGTCTCTTAAGATGGCGAGAAGGTCGAAGACGAGAAGATCGAAAGTTTTGGCCAATAAAAAGTTCCCATCTAACCGCCTCGGTTGGCAGAACTAATTGAACATTATACATCATGAAGAGGTTACAGCAAAGGACGACGTGGAGTACATAGTACCGTTTTCGATTTCAATTCTGTCTCAGGATTGTTATTCGTGATTGATGTTTCATCATGCATGTTGTACCTCGTGGAATGAAATGGAATGAAAATAAGTTCGCAATCCGGTAAGCGAAGAAAAATATGGGGTGTAACATGCATGACCTCACATCAAATGCAAACGACCACTTTGAAATTGAAGGTCAAACTCAGAAGGGAAGCCTAAGATGAAGTATGACTGGAAAACAAAGAAAAAAAGGGTAAAATATGAAGGAAGGCAAATGAAGTGCTATAGAAGCGTGCTTGTAATTGTAGTGCTGCGCAGTGCCACGAGGTGCTGAATGCGCGACCTCGCTAAGTCTGAACGCTGCTCAAGGGTACCATAGACCACGAGTGCTCTGGTCATGAGATGCCCCAGTAAGAAAAAAAATTTTTCAATGAAATAATGAGTGCTGACACACATAGCAGTTAAATTTCCGCTGAACGGACGGAAATCCTCTAACCAGCCATAGCGGTACGATCTGCCGGAATACTCATGAGGGTTGCAATTTTCATACACTCGTTGAACATTCTGAAAAAAGGCAATAAGTGTTTCTACGTAGCATTTACCAGGACGCGAGCAGAGTTCATGACTAAGGTTGGAGAAGCAGAAAGATACTGAATGCGCTGGGCATAGCATTCCACTTTTTTCACTTAATGCTGATAACAGGAGTTCACATAAATACCTTCCCTCCGAGCCTCTACCTCAACAAGGGAAGGACGATTGCACGGAAGGGCCGTTTGAAATGGAAGGTATAGTAATGTGATCCTGGACGATTACGATTCAAGCCTTGCGTATCTGCTGCGAATCTGCCTCAATAAAGCAGAGAGTCATCAAAGAATCCCCAATGAACAAGGGTTTGCTGCGATAACAGCTCATTAGTTATGAGACCTGCCTCATGTGCGGAAGGTCGAGGGTCCAAGGTTATATTGCGTTTACTCCCTGTTTGCATTTTCCCCCCACTTCTGTTCTCCAGTCACTTCGAGAACACTTTTGTAAAGTCAGAGAACTGAAACTCATACTTGGAAGGGCGAAGGTTCAGAATCGTGGGGCCCTCGCTGATTCGCATTTTTTCGACAATCTTTGTTACCATGATATGGATTCGTGACGACGTGTTCCATTCCGTTAAGGAATGATTGTATTTGTGAGTGATGGTAATCGCAAAAGTGCCTGCGCGTTCAAGGTGCTTAGCGAGCGCTCTAGGCCCCTTCACCCAACGAATGTGGTACTCGTGGTCAGAATGTGCAGCCACTCCTTCAAGCTTTGTACAAACAAAGGTGTTCCCTAAGACGCGGTGCACTCTTCCATTTCCTTTTGCTTAGTACCGCCACTTGTACAGAGGTGGTATGGTTTCTAACCACCACCGACATTGTTGCATAGGACAGTAGATGCATGTGTTTTTCTGCTCTGATTTCTTGACGTGCTGATCAACCCTTCTTCATACACCCACGTGTACCCACTTAAACAGGCAGCTAATTTGCGTACTTAACTACTACATAATTTAGCTACTACTACTTAAGTTTTGTACTAACTTGAAAGCTGGCATGGTCAAAAAGACTACGTTTGGGTGTTTTATTTTCTTTACCAAAGTCCGAACAAAAAACACTGACTCAGCGGTGAAAGAGAACCAGAAACGAGAGCGCACAGACAAGCAACGCGCTTTGTTACAATTATGGCGTGTGGCTGGCCGCACGGCAACGCGAGGCGAAATATGGAGTCTGTCCGCGGTATCATCACCCTCCAGCCTCGTTCCCGTGCAGTTTTAAATGAAGAATGTGGCACTAGGTACCGCAGCTAAAAGCACCTCCGAAATGTTACGGATGAGATCCAACGGAAATCCGGGAACAGTTCGGCTCTGAAGCATGCCTAAGGTACGTGGGATGATAATGGATGATAATGCGCACTTCATGTAAGATAATGTGCGCATTATCATCCATTTCTAGAAGGTACATTAATGATATGTAGAGGGTTGAAAATCCACAACAAGGAGAGTTTCAGCAGCTCTATGAGACTTAGAATGAGACCTGGGCATGTTGATAGAGTTTCGAATGCAGGTTACGAATATTCAAACCACTATTGTTACCTGAATCTCACGTGAGTTGGGAGCGGCTGCCAGTTGTATCGAAAACTTGTTCACAAAACTGTTCACTAGACTTTAAGAACGGCTCTATGCGTCCCAAGCCAGATGGATGTGGTATTCGCATTAAGAGTGAAGAGCCACTAGGGAACTAATTTCTGCCCAGACGGAAAGTTAGAACTTACATATGTTCCATCACAATATTGCACCATCTTTGCGAACTTTGATCGGTTATAACTCACATAGGAAGAGCTTGTAAGCAATTTCGATTCCCGTATTCGCTACCAGCCTCTCCAGCCTCTTCAACACACACAGGTCATCATTCTACGTTCCATTGGAATTTAAAACCGTTCAATGGTTAAACACGACACAGTGCTGAAAGATCAAAAGTCGTTGAAAGATTCACCTGACCTCAATCAAGTCGTTGAAAGATTCACCTGACCGAATCGAGTACAAGTTTGCATTCTGAAAGCATCAGTTCTTCTTGTGAAAATATGGCAGTGGTCTTCCAAATATTCTTCTTTCTCAGCATTTTCGCAAACCTAGATTCAAATAGGATATAGAGCTGAGAGTCGCTTCGCTTCCGAGTTTTGAAGACTCCATTACACACTGAGAACGAGAAATCACGCGAAGGCCTAATGATGCACGAAAGTGGCAATAAGTTGAGTTGAGTAGGTCAAAATGACAACATACCTGCTCATCCCCATGTAGTGTTTTCTCTTGACAGATGGCCCAGTCGTGTTCCGAATCTTCTCAATTGATTATCGACATTGGTACACACAGACCGTTTCTACTGGAAAATTCTGAAAACAACATTGTCCGAACCAAGCGAAATTCACACGTCGGGAAGATAGGAGAGAATACCAATCAATAAGTTGCTTTTTGGCTATTAAATGAGCAGAGTAGTTGAAGCCCGTCTGCGGAGGTGTGGTCTACAAGAGGACGTCAGAGCCATGGAATACCCCCCCCCACGTGATCCCAAGCGTCGGCTTGTTCGTTATCGGTTATATGACAGTATGTGCGACACTGCTGGCGTTGCATGCCGAAAAGGCGATCGAATGGAGTGAAAGTAAACTCCTCATTCATTACGCGACCTGTTGAAGGCGTCATCAGCCGATAGGAGGGTGCGCACACTTGATTGGGCAAGCCGTTTCTCAGCCTTTTCTTTGAAAGCGCGATGCGACAAAAAGTGGTTTATTTGAAACGAGTAATACGAAGGATATATGCTGTTATGTCATTTGATCGCTTCAACAACTGGTGCAGAAAGACTTTGGAACCGCGGAAAACGCAGCCGCACTGACCCGCCCCGACAGTCCGTAATGATGAGGAGTATACACATCTGAATCGCTTCAAGCCTGCTGCACAGAAAATGGTGTTGAGGACGAGTCGTGCCCCTTGTGTGCGGGGTAAGAGGCACATGGACGGGCTAAGGGAACCACGAATCCAAACGCGACTGGGGATTATTGGGTTCAGTGCCACGGAGAAGACGAGTTTACGGTATCCGTAACGACTATGGCACTCAAACCTGAGATTCCGCCTCGAAAAAGAGTGGAGGCGTCTTGGATTTTGGCTAGGGATCGTAATCTTGCAGCGACGGGGCTAGACAGAGGCTAGAGAGTATGGAAGTAGGAGAGTACAAAATACTCTCCTACTTTCAATACTCTCTAGCCCCTCTCTAGCCCCGTCGCTGCAAGCGCTGGGAAAACGCTGGAGAAACGCTGGTGAAGCTAGATCGATAGCTATGCTTCCCGTGCCCTCGCTACGCCAGCGTGCGCTAGCGTGCCGCTAGCGTACGCTGGTGACGCAGGGTACAGCATCGTTGTGCGAAACCCATAGGGGGGTCGTACTTGGCCGCTGGGGGGGAGGGGGGGTCGTAATCTCAAGGGTCACTCAGAGCCGAGCAATGCTTCGACATTTCAGTTGATAGTGGGAGTGGAGCTATGGAAGTCAAGATGTTTAAAAAAAATGAAGTTTATTATGAGTGTATTCTTTACAGCTTTAAATGCTACGTTTAACAGCCCTCTTTTCATGGGAAATCCCCAAGAATGGGTTCGTACTTGGCCGCGTGGGGAGTATCGCAAAAGTAGGCTCGCTAGGCATCAAACAGTACAAAGGTGTCATTGCTAAGGGTAATGGAACGGACGGAAAGCTTCAGAAGACCCGGATGTAAATAGGAATACAAAATAATAAAAGATTTATTAGCAATATAGCAAGAATAAATAAATAAATAAATAAGTGTCAGTTTATAGCATGAACTCGTAAGTACGTAGATGACTAAATAATACGTCTCAAACAGATTCGTGCGTGTTGTCCTTTACAAACCCTAAACAAACATCTGCTTGCATGGATAAAAGCACCTGAAATCAGAATTTACACCTTTCCACCACCTCTGCGTAGGAGCCTAATGCACGGCGCACGGACCAAATCGATCAGAGATAGCCGAGCTTCTCTTTCACTCATTTGAAGGGAAATATGTGTTTTGAAGGCACACTGAAGTTTCCGAAGGTGTATCCTCACAATGGCACATAAGGAGTCAATTTTTCGGGTGGGTCAGAGGGTGGCGCATCTGTGACCCATCTAAAATATCTCCTGAACTAGTGGGTCTTCAGAAAAACTGTAAAGCTTATTGGAAAGAGAAAAGATGGAGGGGTTTCAGGACGACTTTAATCCTGATGAAATTGCGTTGAACGAAGCAATCCTCGCGTGAAGCATGGAAACCAGCTCGCGATTTACCCCTAGCCTATCCAAAACCCATCCGGAATATTTCACCAACGGGGATTGTTCAGTTTGCAACTAGGTAGAATACACAACAGTAGAAACTTTGCCGTTGCATGCTGCTCACCATTCCTCAAAAGCTCCGCACCTAAAAAAGATATAACCCCCCGAACAGACCCCAGGACGTTGGCAAGTCCAACAACCGCGCTCCAATGACGTTTTTCCAAAGAAAGCGGTCGCAGCCTGCAGCCTGATCGATAATAGCCAAGTATGGAACGATTTACTGCCGGCCTGGTTATCCTTTTTTCATTTAGCTCTGCATTTTTTGTATTTTCCATGTTTCGCTTTGTTGTGTCGTGCATGTTTTCATTATTTCCCCGTCACCATTCATTGAATGCACATCTGGGCCCTGACACGCTCACCTTGGGGCTATTTTTTTCACCAATTCAGCCTATCAATGATCACCATTAGCCGCTATTTCAATTGTGTTTTGTTACAAGTTGCATGTCATACATAGTTATCGAACGAGGAGTTTTATTTTGAATCCTAAGACAAAATTGTAGGTAATGCGAGGCTGTTGTTCAGCCTCATATTGCATGAGGCTGAAACAGCCTTTTATTTCCTGTATTTTAGAGCAGAGTGCGCCTTTCGAGAATCCAGATTCCATTTCAGGAAGCATTTGTGGTGAACATGCATCTGGTTGTCAGTTAGAGCAGGAGGGGGGGTCGTATCTGGACCCTCTTCGAGGGGGGGTCGTACCCACACCGCCATTTGACACATCCCCATGCTGTACCCTGGGTGACGCTGGGAACGCTAGATCGATATCTATCCTTTCCCCGACACTGCCGCTGGCGTACGCTGGAAGCGCTACGCTACGCTAGGCTACGCTGCCGCAAAGTATAAGCAGCCTAAGACCTATCATAAGCTGCGTTGGTGGACCAACCGACCGGATATCATGGTACCTCAACACAATAGTGAGCCAGTTGCTGACCAAAATCCCCTCTCACCTGACCAACACGAACCAATTCCTTCACCAGCTACACAACTCGAATTTCGGGACCGATTGTGTAGTGGAGTCGTTTGATGTCACTGCACTTTACACGAACGTCCAAAACGAACAAGCGCTACAGGCTTTGTCAGAGATGCTGGACATGCATGTTGCCGCTATTAACACCTTTGGACTAGAATAAAGTGCAATCATGACTGAAGTGCACATTAGGAGGAATGCTTACGCTGCAATATCTTCAAATGGTCAGGACGCTACTTACTCTCAAGTTAGAGGTTTGGCAATGGGTCAGCGACTAGCACCAGTACTCGCGATCTGCTTCATGAGCAGAATTGAAGAACCAGTACTGAGTCGTTCTCCTTTGATGTACTGCAGGTACATCGACGACTTCGATTACTAAATGAGCAGTCGCAGTACATCAGACTCACACGAGAAGTACCAAAACACGGTTGGCTACCATATCTGAATACGCAGGTGAAGCTGTCCAACGGCATTGCTAAAGTAAAATGGTACCGCAAACCTAGCTGTAAGAATATCCTGATTCACGCAACGTCTTCACATCCTGTTGCGGTAAAACGTGCAGTCATCAGGAACATGATCACGACTGCAACCAGGATGTGCACAGGCGAGGAAGAACGACAGGAATCGAGATCTCTAGCTTCGAAAGTTGCTGAAGAAAATGGTTATGCGGTACGAGCATATCGTAGAACATCGAATGCCAGCCTTCGACATGTATCACGCCAAGGGAAGCTACCCTTGTGCCTTTTTATTTCCGATGACATCAGCACTGAAATACGTCGCAGTATTGTGAGAGCACAGTTGCAGGATGATGTTGTCTTGGTGAGCATTCCCAACAGCAACATCAAACGCCAACTTGTTCGCAACAGACTGTACGACAGGCAGTGCATGACACCAGATTGCGTTATTTGCCCATATGGAAGGGTAGGAGATTGTGAGAAAACTGGGGTAATTTATCAACTTGAATGCAGGGCTTGTAACAGCACGTACATCGGGGAAACAGGAAGGGACTTAGCTACTCGCGTCAAGGAACACCTAGCTGGGAAGAGGCGTGATATGATGACAACTCCTCTTGGCAAGCATAAGATTGAGGAGCATAACGGGAATGACTTTGATGTTAGTGTACTATACTCGGGTACGAGACAGAGATTCTTCCAGGAAAGCCCTGGAATCGTTTTGGATTTTTGCGAGAAAACCAAGGATGAACGGCCGAAACGAGTGTCCGTCAATTACTAATGAGTTCTTGCCGTTTGTATCAGAGTGCGAGCTACAGTAAGGGCGACGTGCACAATGACAATTTTGACTTATGTGACACGATGAGACTCTAGTGAGACTCATTCGTCCTTACTTACACTACTGACACATAGCGTGAGCTAGGCTCCGCACGGTGGAACCTCGGTGAGTTGAGCGCAGTTATTACTGGGTTCTTCGGGGCGTTCGGGACACGACGTCGGAAACGCTAGAGTGGGGAAGGCGCTTGGTCGGGTAGGTGACAAATTGAAAGCTTCGAGCCATTTTCAGGCCTCTGAAGAAGACGAGAAGGTCGAAACGTCGGGCCAATAAAAAGGTTCTATCTAACAACCTCGTTTGGCAGAAATAACTAACAGGGAAGACAGTTTTGTCAATTCAAATATAAAAACCCAACCCAGGTACAAAGCTGCAGTTTCCGAATAAGAGTCCAGTTTTCACTCAAATAGTAGGTCTACTTTGAAACTCTGTTATACTCAAAAGAGACAATGAAAGAAAATAAGAAATATTCATTGAAATGCTCCCACTTTTGTGTCTCCACTGGCAACCACCACAGTTAGCTGATCACGCGCCGAGTCATAGGAAGCAGCTTCAACACGCCGACTGGTACCTGAATAGGAACGAAAGAGAATCACTAAGATTGATCGAGTTTCTCACCAAAACGAATAGCATTAACTTCACGCCAACCTTGCCCACCGCAATCAACAGCGAGATCCATACGTGACTCTAACTCGGGCGTCACATCGGAAGAGCACACTCTAAAATTATGCTCTATGTACCCATTGCGTTGCGTTGTTTTACGTCACATGGTAAGCGATACATGTTCACAAACGAAGTTGACCAGTAATTCTTGCAACATTCTGAAGAATGAGCTCCAGAGGTTTCAATCAGCCTATTACTCCAATACTATAAATTAGTGATCCCTGTTAACTATTTCATATTCCACCACTATCGACTCCTGCATGATGCTGTTCGCGGTGTTCTACACTGACCTCACCGTCTAACTCCTTCCCTATGCAGAGGTAGATCAGACATCTGCAGCACTCTTCTCACCTATCATTATGGACCTGTCGGACTATGTCGTAATAGGACACGAAAAACTACGGAAAGCACTTGCGCAAGCGACAACGGCTCAAGCTAAGCTGATACAGAGGAAAGACGTGCGCGTCCATATACCGCTATTTTGACACAGCTGAAGCTGCGCATTCTCTACAGGAACGCTTCTTCCCCCTCCACCGTAAAGCCCTGACACTGTCCGGCCCGACTAACACCTCTTTGCACATGAAAATGATTTCAACAAGGCCTTTCAGTCGCTTTTTACCAGAAATCCACAGACTCCTACAAGCAGCGAATCCACAAGTTGCCTGGACAATGAGCAGCATGTCGAGGATACAATGGAGCGAATGTCATTGACAGAAGAATTGCAGAGTAGTGGCAAAGTTATTGTAATCGGAGTCAATATGTGCAAAAATTCAAAAAAAAGCTCAGAATGCTCAAAAATGCAAGAATCAAAATGCCAAAAAAATGAATACATATGTAGAACGTTATCTGGAAATGTACTTTATTGCCAGTTTGAGACAACTGTTCATGTTTCGCCAAGACAGATAGAGAGTTTTACAATTGATAAAACGATTTCGACCTCTTGTGAATTTGAACTGTATGTCTTCTAGAAATCGTCCCAGATGATGAGAAAAAGTAATTAAGTAAGAGGTAGGCTGCTGTATAAAATGAGTAACTACTTCACAGATGAGACTGATCTCGAGCTTTTCAGGTCGGGAATTTCCTCTGTGCATTCCTCTGAAGCGGTGAATATTTGTTCAGAATGAAGACTGATGATTGAACAAAAATAATGGATAAAAGGAACTTATATTATTCACCATCAGCTATAAAATTAGCATCAGTAACGTAGAAAGAAAAAAGCTTAATAATTTTCATTTCGACAACGTTCCCACCAACCTAATAAACATAAGAGAAACGACAGATGAGAAGTTAAACACGAAAAAGTGTCCCAGAAATCATTATATCTGGTAGAACTCTGAGGTAGCTAAGTTTGCATCACTTCCTTGGCTCACGTCAGTAAAAGCGATTGGGCAACAGAAGACTGAAAACAATTTCACAGATACAATGTGGTGAAAAAATATGTGGGACTAGAATAATCTTTGATCTTAGGTAGTCGCTGGTGCGCTCATTGTGAGGCAAGAGGTTTGAGTGCTGAAATGGAACCCTTGAAGCCTTCAAAAGGTGTGAATACAAGGTTGAGGGGCAGTGATCGATTTAAGACGGAGCTCACACTCACAACATTATGCTTCAACTGCCTGTCATTATTTATTGATGAGTAACCGTACAGGGTTGGCCATGAATATAGCGACAAGGTTTTCACCTTATATCTCAGAAAGCAAAAGTGCAAACGAGTCATGAACATAACATTTATTAAGTAACAACTGGTACATTAACAATCATAAGTTACTTCTCGATTCGGCCACCTTTGGCACGGACGACAGCGCGGAGTCGCTTGGGAAAGGCGTCGATGACCGGACGCAGGAGTGCGTCGTCGATTTCGTCCCATTCTCGGATGAGCGCTGCCTTCAGAGAATCCAAATTGGGGTGGGGAGTGGCGCAGGCCTTGCTCTCAAGGTAGGACCACAAGTTATAGTCCAGTGGGTTCAAATCCGGTGACGATGCCGGCCATTCTTCTGCCGAGATGAAGTCGGGGAGTTCGCTCTTGCACCACGCTTGGACGACCTTGGCCTTGTGGGCGGGCGCCGAATCTTGCTGGAATGTCCACGGGCGGCCGTTGAAGTGGGAATTCGCCCACGGGAGTAGAGCATCTTCCAGAATCGTCTTCAGGTAGTAATCTTTGTCGATTTTGACGCCGGGGTCGACGAATATCAACGGCGTCTTCCCCGAGGCACACACCCCTGCCCAAACCATGACTTGGGCAGGGTGTGCGGCCCGGTGAACGACTCTTCCCTTCTTGTCGGCTTCCTCGGCATTCCTTGCGATCACTCTGACGTTCTGAGCGTTGAACTGCTGCTCGACGGTGAAGAGCTTCTCATCCGAAAAGACGATCGAATGGTGGCCCTTGTTGCGCGTCCGAAGCAAAAGCTGTCGGCACTTCTTGACTCGCGCCTGCTGATTCGAGGCGCTGAGGATAGCAGCCTTCCGAGTACGGTAGGGGTACATCTTAAGGTCTTCGTGGACGACCCTTTCCATTGACTTCCGCGAGATTCCCATGTCGCGAGCCATCGTCGAGATGCTCCGAGTCGCGTTTCTTGCTATCCGCTCGATGACCTTCGGCGTGCGAGCAGTACGAGGTCTTCCACTTCTTCGGCGGTCTTGGAGTCCACCAAGGTCTCGATAACGTTGGAGTGTGCGATACACGACGCTGCGGTGGATGCCGAGGTGCTTATCGTGGCGGGTGGGCGGCCGGCTTTGTGCAGACGAACGATAGCGGAACGATCAGGAGAAGGCTTCACCATTTCACTATGAATGGACCAAATTTAACCAAATTTTAACAGGAGTTAGAAAAAATGATGAGATTGAAAAATCCATAAAACTGGCGCGCTATGTGCGCGATAGAATGTACGCTAACTGCAGCAAGTCTTGTCGCTATAATTATGGCCAACCCTGTATATTAGCTTGTTGCATAAGTTCTTTCCCCCGACTTTTTTGTAAATATCTAATAGGAGAACAGCATTGAATCAGACGGTATGCCCAGTCACCAGTCCACTTCTCGACGCCAACGTCGGGCACTTCTCATTCATCTGTCCGGCAGAAGGACGGCGGCGGACCCGAAGAAGGCCACAATGCCGCACAATCACCACTGTGACATGGTTTTGCACTGGTAATTGTGCGGCATTGTAGCCTGCAAATGCAGGATGGGTGAGTGATAGCTAGTGTGGTGAAAGAGTATCATGTAGACGTCATGCACACGTGATGACGAAATACCAACCTCCTACAAACGAATACGAAAGGATCAAAACAGGGGAAAAAACTTATGGCACCAACCTAATATAACGAAAATCAAGTGGTGCTGAAATATCTCTGTCGAAAAGTTCAAATATAGAAAGTATACGAGGCTGTTAGTAACAAAAGCTTGACTGAAGTCACCACGGGTGCAACTGAGCAGTCGAAAATCCATACATGCTTGAAGGAGCTAATAGAAGTGAAGGGGTGCTTGTTAGTGAGCCGCAGCGCACTCTAAAAGCGACTACCAGCGAAAAGAAACCGAATCCAGCGACGTACTTACTTAGGTTACTTAGGCGACCCGTTCTTCAGCACGGCGGTTGACCGGGTCCCAACTTCTTTTCCATTGATCTCTGTCTTGAGCCTTGCTTGTCCAGTGCATAGAGACCTTAAGAGAAATATGATCATAAACATTGTTGCGATAGGCCAGAGAGTCGGCCCAGCGCAGAGGAGGGCGGACAGGCGGTCGCTTCTTGTCACGCGGGTACCATCGTATGGTCGCGGAACTCCATCTTCCGTCATGTCTCCTCATCACATGACCAGCAAATCGATGTTTTGCTTCGTCTACGTGGAGTACAATGTCCTTGATCTTCGACATGGCTCTGACGTCTGAGTTGTGGAGTTTTAATTCTCGTTGACGGCTCAACGTCAGACCTACTAGGCGGCGCTCAATTGATGCCTGGATAGCTTTTAACCGTCTTTCGTGCGCTTTCGTCAGGGCCCAAGTTTCTCCCGCGTAGGTAAGGGCAGGCAGCACTGTTGCATTGAAGAGGTCCGCACGGAGTTTGTAACTCTTGGTATCTTCCACGACGCTCTTTATAGAGTTGAATGCTGCCCATCCAGCTTTGCAGCGCCTCGCTAGCTCTCCAGTTAAATCATTCCTCATGTTCAGCTGGCTGCCGAGGTACACGTATTCTTCTACGTCCTCGATTGGGTTCCCTTTCAACATAACGGTTGCACCTCCAGCGAATTGATTTCGCATGACTTTCGTTTTTGAGGTGTTCATCGTTAAACCGTACGGACTCCCTTGTTGGTCCAGACGATTCAGCATCTCGGAAGCTTCTTCTGGCGAGCTAGTCAGGACAACGTCGGCGGCGAATCGCAGATGGTTCAGAAGAGTACCGTCAATGTTCAGTCCAAAGCTGTTCCAATCGCAGCGGCGTATAACGGATTCCAAACATGCGGAGAACAGATTGGGTGAGATCGGATCACCTTGTCGCACACCTTTTTCAATTGATACTACCACGTCGTTGAAGAATGGGCGGAACGTAGTGGTACAACCGGTGTAACACTCGAGCACGTCTATGTAGATCTTCTCAATTCCTTGCTCTTCTAACGCTTCCCAAACTTTCATTGGCTCTACTGAGTCAAACGCTTTCTTGTAGTCGACGAATGTGAGTACAAGAGGCATGCGGTGCTCTCGAGCTGCTTCTATTAGACGCCGGCAGGTTGCGATGTGGTCCAACGTGCTGAAATTTCGACGGAATCCTGCCTGTTCCACCGGCTGTGCTTCTTCTAGCGCCCTTCGTATGCGCGCCAAAATACAACGAGTGAACACTTTGTAAAATACTGGAAGAAGCGTGATTGGCCGGTAATTCGCCAGGTCTTCCTTGTCGCCTTTCTTAAACAACAGCACGGTTGACGACTGCTTCCAAGCCGTTGGTACTGCACTTCTATCCAGGTGCATCTTTTGGCAAGGGCTTGATAAAGTGGAAGTCCACAAGCCTGGAGTAGTTCCGCTGTAATACCATCCTTGCCGGGTGCTTTACCTTGTGGCATCGTTTGAACCGCATGACGTACCTCCGATGTGAGGAAAGGCAATACTGAACTTCGATCTTGCGATGATTTTTCACGCCTTTCAGTGAGGTCTGATTTGAAGAGGGTGGTGTAGAACGTCGTCAGAATCCGCTCCATATCTGTTATCGACGCGCAGCGAGACCCATCTTCGGCTTTGAGACACTGGATCATCAAGCGATGCTCTGCTATATTTCTCCTAGCTCTCTTAAGGCTTCGCCTTTTCTCCGCTTCACCTAGAAGCCTTGACCTGGTGAAGCTTCGCGTGGTCTTCGGCGATTCGCCGTCTGCACAACCTGGATAGAAGCGTGTACTCTGCTACCCCAACCAGCGCGGAGAACAGACGTCCAGGGACGCTGGCGTCGCTTTTTAGACAAAGAAACAGCGTTTTTTATCGAATTGTGTAGGGGTTACCGTTTCATGGACTAACCAAACTGACGATTCAATTTTATTCCCTACAAACTCGGGCTCTTTGAATACCAAAAACGGAGTGCAAGAAGAATGATGGAAAAACGGGTTGTTTTGAGCCTCTACTAGCGGCTCCAAATCACTGTACCCAACCTCTTGACCAGTGCTGAAGTAGAGTGGGTACCTTATAAAGGCACGAATAAGTCACCCGAGGAGAAAGTGTCGCAAAAGATTGGGTCTCATTTAAGCGGCAACGATGAATTCGACAAGCGACACACGCACTTCTGGAAAGAACGGACTTGATCAGGGAAGATGAGATTTACTTCAAAAATGATCAGCGAGCAAAACAGAGTGATACGACTACAATGATCGGATGGCCTAGTGGATAACGCTTCTCAATCGGATGGTAAGGGTGGGTGTTGATGGTTCGACTCCCCTCGGCGTGCCAATTTTTGCATTTTTTTAGTTTCGCTACCCTCGCCTCCATAAATGTCTCTGCATGAGGATAACATGGATATTTGCCATTTATGGGCAAATTCTTACCTGTAGGATCTCGCGAGTCGGTATTATAACACTATTACAATTTTCTCCTACAATTAGGCAAGGCTGCTGCCGAAAACTGATTTTTACGTGTAAGTAAGTGATGAGATTATCAATTTGGTACTTAATTTTAGCTGTGGTGCCATTTGACTCCGATTTGCATCCACATCACTCTCCTACGGAATTCACTATGGAAATCCATACAAGGGACGTTTCGCGCTATCCTGCCGTCAGATTGCGTCAGCGCCAGAAATAAGTGTCAGAATCGTGTTCAGGACCATCAATAACCCCTATAGACGAAGAATCGCTCAAAAAATGTTTCCGAATGTTTTTGGTTAAGAGGCCCATTTGGTCGACGATTATGACCGAAGTCCCACACCTTGCCAAGGGCGGTGACGTAAAGATGACGTAGCGCGCCGCCGAGCAGCCGCATCGCGAATTCGCTGCACCAAAGGTCCTTCCATGCAGTTATAAGTCTGGATGCATGTGGAATACGTGAACAACCTTTGTCGACCCCTAGCGGGTGCTCACCGACGAAGGTGTCATTCTCCTCCAGCCGCAGAACAGAGTCGTTTAAGTTTCCAAAATTCCAAATGCACCTGGAGGGATGTCTGGATTTTTCTTTTCCCAGTGGTGCATCCTTGTTGTCAGTTTTATGTTTACTAATCAGTAAATGGGAAGGTTTGAATAACAGGCAAAGTACGATTTCAATAGAAAGAATCGTGTACACACTCCAATACATACACCCAATAAGGTCGAAAAAATTTTTTGAGCGATTCTTCGTCTATAGGGGTTATTGATGGTCCTGAACACGATTCTGACACTTATTTCTGGCGCTGACGCAATCTGACGGCAGGATAGCGCGAAACGTCCCTTGTATGGATTTCCATAGTGAATTCCGTAGGAGAGTGATGTGGATGCAAATCGGAGTCAAATGGCACCACAGCTAAAATTAAGTACCAAATTGATAATCTCATCACTTACTTACACGTAAAAATCAGTTTTCGGCAGCAGCCTTGCCTAATTGTAGGAGAAAATTGTAATAGTGTTATAATACCGACTCGCGGATCCTACAGGTAAGAATTTGCCCATAAATGGCAAATATCCATGTTATCCTCATGCAGAGACATTTATGGAGGCGAGGGTAGCGAAACTAAAAAAATGCAAAAATTGGCACGCCGAGGGGAGTCGAACCATCAACACCACCCTTACCATCCGATTGAGAATCCTCCACGCTATCCACTAGGCCATCCGATCGTTGTAGCTGAACACCGCTCCGATCATTGAAGAAACCATCCGACAAGCCGCCCAGAGGCGTTCGCTGTCAATCACGTGCCGCAAATAAGACCCCATTCGCGACTACTTTCCTCCTCGATACCTATAGTGCCTTTATAAGGACCCACTACTCAGCCACTGGTCAAAGTTGGAAGTGATTTGGAGCCCATAGAAGCTCAAAACCAACCCGTTTCCATACATTTCTTCTTCACTCCTTTTTTGGTATTCAAAGAGCCATTTAGGAAAAATGAACGTCAGTTTGGTAGTCCATGAACGTGCCCCTACATAATGCAAAAAACCGTTTTCAAAAAGCGCGCCACGTCCTGAACGACCTCCCTGGTAAGTGATTTCATTGGCGATCGATATTCCTTCGTTTTTCGAGCAGCGCACGAGTAGAAGACGATATACGACGAGTGGTGTGGTTCGGGGCCACTTCACGACAGCGTTCTGCAAGCATTTTCACTGTTTCAACGAGTCGTTGGTAATCTTCATCGATATCGTCCGCCATTTCGAATGATTCTGCGCTCGCCAATCCTGCCGCTAATTCCGCATTCAACACTGTCCGAGGCATGCTTGTCTTGAGCGCACGCGTATCGTTCGTATCAGGCCTCGATCAAAGTGGAACCGTGCTCGTAGAAGGCGATGGTCGCTTCCTGTGTTGAAGGAGGGAACAACGGCGACATCAGTTGCAGCCCTTCGATTGCACAGTATGTGGTCGATTTCATGAAAGTGCTGCCCGTTCGGTGACATGTGTCCATCTTTTGGAAGGTGCTTTGAGAAACTGACTGTTGCCATGAAAGAGATGGTGCGATTCGCAAAAATTTGCCAACCTTTCTCCTGCATCGTTGCGCTGTTCAGCGGAATGAGGACCGATAAATAATTCACCGTCCTTCCGCGATCCGACTCGGGCGTTGAAATCGCCCATCACTATGACATAGCCTTTCTGGCTGTGTACGAGCTCTTCGAGTTGATCATAGAAGTCGTTGTGTTCTTCTTCCTCGCAATCTGCTGTAGGCGCGTATACTTGTATAATGGCGATCTGTACATCCTTGGAGATACTGGCGTTTAGCAACGCGAAACGATAACCGTAAAACGTACACTTCGTACATGCTCGCTGAAGTCTGGTGACACGATGAAGCCAACGCCTCCTGATGTTGAATTGTGCTTGCGGGCTCCTAGGTATACTGTCGTTCCGTCCATCCACTTGCATGTTAGCGATTCCTTCCTCTTCGTCTCGCTGAGTCCGATTACATGATACTTAATCCGTTGGGCTTCGTCGAATGAGTGCCGAAAGCTGAGCGGCCGAACTGATACTTCTGCAGTTGTACGTGCAGGTTATCAGATGACTCGCTCTTGTCCTTCTCTTGTTTGTGTAGCTTGACCTGAGATTATGAGCCTTTGGCTGTGTGCTAAACCAGCGCTACACGACTGAGCAGTGACAGCCTGCAGGGGACTAAGGCAAATGTAAGAAGTGGTCGTAGCATTTTTCGTCCCACAGGATAGCCTTGCTAGGGCGTTCCTGTCGCTCAAGGAGAGCGCCGTCCCACCAAGAGCTTGGGCACTTTGGGTTCTTTCGTCACGGGAATCAGTATGGGGTTCCGGCGTAACTCTACCCTGACGGGTATTCCGATCCCGCTTCAAGCTCGTACACCACGACAAGGTAGAACCCATTCTAGTTACAGCAGAAGATTTGATGGAAATTGAAACCAAATAGCGCACCTTCTGCAAAAGCACTAAAAAAATTTGTAAACAAGCGAAGCGACACATCGGAGAAAGACCCAACGCACGAAAGAGCGGCGTCACTATCTTGAACAATTACAGCTAAAGACAGCGCAGCCGGACTGAGGAATAACAGCCACACTTTCTTTCACAAAAATCAGGAAAATCTACATAGGATTGTGTTTATAAAAAAATTATTTGCATTATTACCTAAAATTGTTACTCAGCAAAGCATCTATGAAAATATGGCGACTGTGGCACGCTGCATAAGAAGTCGACGTAAAAATGACTACTTCAGAAACATGCCAAAGTTTGTTTCCCACTTAAAAAACACGACATTGTCAGGGTAACTAAGGAGTCATACAAGAAAAGAATGAACAAAAAAAAAACAACTCACCGACCGCCAGATGTAAGCGCTAAACTAAACGCCAGCGCTAAACTAAACCTTTTAAGCCGTAAACTCATACAAAACGACTAAGCTTCCAAAACCATGCCAAAGGGTGTTCTCTTTATGAAGGAGAACATTGTCACAACAATGAATAAGGAGTTATACAAAAAATAGTAAACAAAAAAACAATGAACTTGAGAAACCCATTCAAAAAACGACAGCAAGCTTCAAAACCGCGACGAAAGGTGTTCTCGTCAAAAAGGACATTAATGACACAGTAATGAAGAAAGTCATGCAGAAAACAGAGACATAAGGAACGTTC
>MU947656.1:8627-27171 GCA_036418165.1 Cooperia oncophora
CTACAGGAATATAATGAAGCGTAATGTCAATCAGAGAACACGGGAAAAGAAATGAAGGAAATGCCCGTGAAAACAAAAGTAATTACAACCCTGTAAAAAAATGGCATAACTAGCGAGGTGGAAAAGTTTCAATGGCACGGATGATTACCTTCGAATAACCTCATAAGTTCACTCATTCTCTAGAAACGAAAAGTAATGGCCGTTCTATGCGTTGCTTGCACTGACAATAAGTAGTGCAGTGATGGAGCGCATTCATAGACAAACTCCGCGAGTGCATTTGGGGATGGCGGCGTTCCCCAACAGTGGCTAAGTGACTCCAAGGAAGAAGAAAGCAAAAAAATCGTGGAGAAACACCCCCAATAAAGACCGCCCAGTCTCACTGTGAGTTTTGCGGACTTGCCCATTTTATGCCAGCAAAGTGATATCCTGCCGCCTCTGGCTCAGTGTCGCTTCCTCGCGTCATCCTATGCTAATACTATCTCACAGTAAAAAAAAGAAAAACACGGTGTAGAAGGTTTTGTGACAGAAGAAAGCCTTCGAGTTCTGGTGGGTGGGGCAACTAGGGGCGTCAGAACTGCCACTTATGAGAGCCGCAGCGCCTTCGCTGCTTATTGTGAAGCCACGAAAATGGTACAGTCTTAAAAACTGCGGATCAGACTACTTGAAGAAGGACACCGGCGAATTGGTCGAGCGCGGGGACTGTGTTCTATGCTGGTCTTAACAAATATCAAAATTCACTATCCAGTAACAAATCAAAGGATGAAAGAATGAAACATTTCGCGTTGATCAATCTCACTGGAACGAGCTACGCATTCCACTTCCATTCAGAACCGTGGAGGCGATTTGACACGATAGAATGACTTGCGAGAGCCAGCTGATGGACAAATCAGTGTTTTTGCCCTTTCAGACACTTCTGGTACCCTTCACCAACCACGGAAGATTTGCAGGCCCGGGGAAGCCGATTCCCATAGTCGGGTGAGCGGCGGCGCAGCAACATCAATATTTCTGATAGCTGGTTAGAGGTTTCACCCCCCCCCCCCGCTACCTACCCCTCCATGCTGGAACACACAAGGATTGACGAAGAAAAGTTCCCATATGTTCGTGAAAGTCCCAGCTTTGAATTACCCTTGAAAAATATCTCAAGTAAAGGTAAATGATAATCTAAATGAAACTTTTAAGGCGATCATATGCCTAATGGAAGGGCGAAGGTCATTTAATAAGTTATAATGTCATCCAGAAACACTAATGAGATATATTTGAAGGCACTTCTCTCGTTTCGAAAATGGTGAGCAAAGCGGCGCAAATACTACGAGCTCTCACTAACTGGGATTAGCTCTTCCCCCTTGTCATCTAGTTCCCACCATTCGAAAATGGAGAGGATTAGTAGCGGAACCGGGAGGCCTCAAACATGAAAGTTGGGCGTTGCGGTGACCAGTGGGCGGGGCGGTGTCTCGTCAGGAACGGGTGGCGCTTTCCTCACGTATTTCGGAGTTGCAAGAGTAATGCATCCTCCATGTTTGCACACATAACTACCATGCCAAATGAGGGTGTCTGAACATGAAATGAATGGCGTGCTCTCGGCTGTTCGATGTTTTAGAACAAGGAAACTTTCCAGACGCGGATTCCTGCTCGGGTTAGAGGATAGGGTAGAGTACTTGCATGGCTTGAGATCGAGCATGTCCTTTCACAAAATCAGAGATCAAAACGTGCAAGTCGGAACGAAACTATGCTGGACAGAGAGGAAAAGATGCAGAGCCAAGAAAGACGGATATCAGAAATAGAAATAGTATGTAGTGAGAGTGAGTATGTGTCTACGCCAATTGGGTTTTCCATACAATTCCGATTACCTTGCCAAAGCAGAGAGCCCAAAAATTCCAAGTTCTGAGAGAAACCCAGAGACCTAGCCTAATGCCTATTCTTTCCCTTTCCCCTCACACGCTCACTTGATCTTGAGAATCAGAAAGCGCTATGCCGCATTTGGAGAGATTGAAATGACCCCACAAACTCTTGGAAATAGGGTTTTAATTCTTCGAAAGACAACAGTCAAAAACTATACGTATGCTCGGTATCCCCCTTTTTAAGGTGCGATCGCCCAGCAAGGAAAAGAAAGCATGGAAAAAACTGATTAGGCTCTCATAAGACTTGTTTTACATTGGAATGGCAGCAATTCTCCACGAAAATATAAGAAGACATCATTGAGCAAGAAACCTATCCCCACGCCTCTGCCGCTGTTGCTTTAAACAGTGCAGTTCTGAAGAAATCGCGTGAGAATCAGGTGGGATTAGGCAAGATGGCAGTAGGTGGGCTGTGAAAAGGGTTACTACCAAGGGGAAAAACTTGAACAGGATCGATGGATCGATTCAGAACAGCTTATGGCCTGCATAGAGCAACGAAGGTTCCCATCTCAGATCTCTTTAAACATGAACACTACCGCAACAAATGGAACACGTCAGAAATCGCTCTTTTCAATAGTTAACCAGTTAAAGTGATCTCAGGCCAACCGAATTAGAATAATTAGCAGCTTCCTGTATATTTAATTATTGGTGCAGAAATTCCGAAGCACAAATAATAAGAGAAATCCTGGCAGCTCGGACGAGGGCGCATGTTGCACTTTTGCGCCTTCCCCACGAGAAGCTGTTCGACCCACCTAGAAGAGCCCATCTCCTGAGGTTACAGAGTTGAAGCAGGTTCTACTATGGTGACTGGACGGCTTCTGCCAGCATTCACAAGAGTTCACAGGGTTCTTTGTCGAAGTGAGATTCCGGTGAATCAGAATATAGATTGCAGCAAAAGTGCAAGATGCCCCCCCCGTCGCCAAACTGCGTCGATAATCCTATGAAACTATCAAGATGCGATTGATGGCCTATTCTGAGTATTTTTCCGCGAATGCATCCATATTACAAAAATAGCGTGCCGTTTAGAAGTTGTAGCTACAAAAAGCAAACAAAAGAAGATAGAATAGAGAAAAGAAAAGGTTAAAAGAGAAGAAAGGAGAGAAACATGGCGAAAAACTGAGGTGCACGCAAACGTTCACGAAAGCCTCTCTCTACAAATGCGTAGAAACGTCACGGATAACGGATAAAAAGGAAAAAAGCTTTCGGCACTAATCCCAAGTCGCAGAATTACGCAAACGCATTCTACTTACTAGTGAGAATCGTAAAGGCTTTTGACGGCAGCGTGACAATGTGGCGATGTGGCGAGTGAGAGCTGATGCGAGATTTGCAGCCAGACGTTCTTGCCATGACACCACCTCGGCTCGTTAAAAAGTTACTTTGCTATTGATCAGAAAACAACCATCTTCATAACAGACCACCCACAACTTGGTCTTAACTGGTAGCGCTTTATCTGCGTAAAGGTGAAAGGAAGTGCGTTTACGCCAAAATATTAGCCCATTGTCGGGAATCTAGGATAGTACAATGGGAAGCTATTGACTTATAATTATAAAAAAGCGATTGTAATTATATTGGCGAGCTTGGAAAAAAAACGTGGAACGTCAATAGACAAGTGATGAAGTACAGTGTTTTTTCTAAAACGAAATTACGTGTGAAAGACGAAATGTTTCTTCTACGCATTCCACACTGTTTGGTAGAGTTCACGCCCTTTGAGGTGAATTTTTGTTAATTTTTTGCATTCAGCACTCGCTTCTTGCGCTTGACCGAGGTACTGGAGGATCACTGAGCTCGAAAGACGCTTGAAACTTGTGAAGTGTTTAGACAAGGAAAGCCATCTCTTAGGAGTATTTGCGATGGGTTCAAGGATGTAGCGTTGGAGATTTTACCCGTTCCAAATAAATTCCATATCCCAAAGATGGGGAGGGCGTGCTAGCGTATTTCACTTTACAGAAGACGTTTGTGATACATTCCTATTTGAAGCAACTGTCATTCTGTCATGCGCTGGACAGGGCACCACAACAATGCGCTGGACAAGGCATGATGACAATTTTGCTGAAACAGAGTTGTGATACCAATGACGCAGTCCCAGGTTTGATAAGGTACGCAGCCACGCCCATTCCACCTTCAGCGTTCGGATGTGCGCCTTGCACCGGGCACCTTCTTCTTATCAACTGCATTCTCCAAGTTTTTAAGCCTCTCCCATGGAGTGAGGTGACGATCACTAAGAGTGTGAGAACATTTCAATATCTCCATCGATCCTCCCCCATCCACATCTGGCGTGGGTATTTATGAACAAGCTGATTCAGTAAGGTCCTAAGCAAACACTATAAGGCGTCCAGTGCCGTGCTTGGCTACGATGTCAAGACTGAAACCTTGGAATCGTCTTCTGGCTTTCCAGAGGCGCGGCATCTTGGCCATACATTCCACAAACGGGTACTTCACAACTTGAAAATAACAAAAACTGTTCAATTCTCAGAGGTGAGCAGCTTGAAAATAGCAGAAATTGGAATCTCGATGAGAAAAACTAAGCGAGTTGTTCTACAGAGCAAGGAATTCTCTATCAAACCACACACTGGCGAAACATTCTAACTTTCACACAAAATTTTAAGTTAGAAAAAAAACGCAATTACTTATACGCTAATGCAGTATTACCCCCTTAGTGACTAGGATTTGCTCGTTCTTTATTGTTCACTAAAAACATAATTGCTGTTTCCTTGTGTAGAATATTCATAACGAGCAGTCATCACGCGGAAGAATTCATGAATAAGCTGAATACTTGGTTTACCACGAACTAAGCACAGTATTTAAAACTGTTCAGTAATATCTAATAAATAGGAGATATCAGGAAAAAAGGAAGGAAGTAAAGAAAGAAAATGAAAGGAATAACACCATCACTGTTCCGATTGGGAGTGAACCTCTATTCCCTCGATTCATGGGAACTTCGATGATCTTCGAAGACTTCAAAGTGACCAATTATGTGACATAACAATACTTTACTCTCATAACAAATGCGATAAGTGCGTGGGAAAGAATAAAAGCTGTTGTGAAAAGAGAACAGCCTTATTAGGAACGCATCAAGGCGCATCACTTGCACATGAGTTCATCATCAAAGAACTTGTCAAACAAGTTCCATAGTATGGGCAGTAAATGAGACGGAAAGGTAAAAATCACCTAGGGAAATCCAAACATCTTATCCGCTAAGGTGGTGTTATCGAAACTTAAGACTCTGTGCGAAATATTTCTTAAATCAGAATAGCCCCTCGTTTTTTTAAGTTTCTTTACATGAACCCGCACCCAGGGTACGGCATCGTGATGTGTGAAATGGTGGCGTCAGTGAGACCCCGCCCATCTAAAAAAGGGTCTCGGTACAACCCCCCCCCCTCCCCAACACCTACATATCACTTCCCTACAAATTCCCAGCTTCCTACCAGTTTTTCACCCAAAAGTTTTGCTCCGAGAGAGAGGGGGGATGGCAGTAAATAGCACATGTGAAACGGGAAAAACTGCGAAAAGTCAACAACCGGGAAAAATTTTTTTCCCAACACGGCGAATTTCTCTCGAAGCCACATCCGACCCCACCCCCCCCCTCCCAACAACGACCAAATACGACCCTCTCCCCAGCGGCCAAGTACGACCCCCATGTGTTTCACACAACGATGCTGTACCTGCCAGCACTTATCTAAGCGGGGAGGCCTTGGTTATTCCCATTTCCTCCTGTTTCAGAAGCACTTCATAAATAAATTACCCTTAAAAAGTCTGAAAGATCGAACATTCCATGAAAAGTTAGGGAGTGCAAGGTTGTCCAGTCAGAAACATTGAAGGGATAATGTACGATTACCTACTGAGGATATCATCCTTATTCAAAGAGGCTCGGGATCAAATTTAACTATAGTGAGTTGGAATCGCCATGAGAATTTGCGTGGAAACGGTGCTAAAAACTGGTTAAGCAGGGTGCCCCACCTTAGGCGCGAGGTCTCCGCCCACTTTATGATCGCAAGACAGATTTTTGTCGAAGAGCTTGGATAAGGCAGAGTATGATAAAATTCTCAATGGCAAAATCGACGTGAGAGAGGAAAAGAGCTGATATGACATCAAAAAGCAGGAATTCACGTGGACACGGACCTTTTTTGCCGGGCTCGCACAGTGTTTGCGACCAAAGAGGTCTTATTTAGGCACTTTTCGATGTTTTTCTAACTTTTCGTCACAGACACGCCTTTTAGCCCTAATGTAAGCTAGGCAAAAGTCAGAAAGGAGTAATACTAATGGAAATAGCAATAAGTTCAGAGAAGAGATTCAAAGAGAATGGAAAAGGAAGGAATGTCGGAAAACAGGGAGGTGGTAGGAAGTTTCTGAGAGCTCCCACAGCGAAAAATTCGGCGCGGTTCTGCCTACTACTTAACAGCGTTAATGTGAAACCATCGCGGTAAGGTAGAATTCAAAATGCGAGAAGAACCTCACACATTCGCGTGGTTTATAGGAAGTGTGCAAGAAAGCACGGATTCGGAACTTATCAAGCAAACACCATCAAAGGAACTCGTGCAGGACGATAGCAGCGTGCAGGCAAGGCAACTGTCACTGCAACGTCACACAGATCCTCGATCTACCCGCACGATGATCCATTTGCAGGTGACGTGCACGCAGGGTACAGCATCTTGGTGTGTGAAATGGTGGTGTCAGGTGGACCCCCCCCCTCCTCCTAGGAGAAGGGCTCGGTTCGACCCCCTTCTTGAACACCTACCTATACTTTCCTACATATTCCCATCTTCCTACCAGTTTTTTCCAAAATTCCGAAACTTTCCAAAGATTTGCTACTTTTTCCTCAAAAACCTATTTTCCGTCGAGCGGAGGGGGGAGGGAGGGAAAGGTCGTCAGCAATTAAAAAACAAACTACTATTTCCAGCTATCGGGATTAGTAGTTATATAGAACTTTGACCCAACCAGGGGGCAAGAAAAAGTTTAGCAAGAAAAACCGCGAAAAGTCAACAGCAGGGAAAAAAATTTTCCTCAAAGGCACATATGACCCCCTTCCGAGCGGCAAGCACGACCCCATGTGTTTCACACAACGATGCTGTATCCTGTGTGCACGCGCTATCGCCGGGGGGACGGGCAAGACTACCGCGTTTTGTCGCGTCGTCGCGCGCGGTGTCGAAAGGCAATTCGCGACAAATTACCGACGTGTATCACTTTGTTAGGAGCAGCGAAACCTAATTAATTCAAGAGGGGCAAGAATCCATGATGGGCAATATCGAACCTTCCCGTCCCTTTGCCAGCTAAATTTAAAACACCAGGCAGGACAACTCGTCTGTCCTGCATGGCACCACAAATTCTGAGTATTCAGCTCTCCCATGGTGTCTAGTACTGTTTCAAAAAAGACTGTCGATTTATAACAGCGCCCGAGCAGCCTAAAAACCTCGCGACTAACGACTACTGCCAGTTTTACTCACTTGCCTATCAGCTGTTGCTTCTTTTTTTCTCAGTGAATCTGATATTCATGCATGTCTCATGATGACTGCGTGTGGCAGCAAATCTTACCTGCTCAGTTCGGGGAGCTGATTGCGATTGACGCATGTCGGCGATCTGTGCTTTCAAATCACAGACAAGACTTCGCATCGCTCGCAATTCAGTTCGTAGACAGCTTTCGTCAGCGGTTGCTTCACATTCGCTTGTCTTCTCTTCGGATGATCCAGTTGATTCCGGTGGTGGAAAACCGTGATTTAGCGTCATATGCACATGTAACGAAGAGCCTGAAACATACGGTATTACTAACAGGTGTAGCGGTAAAGTAAAGGATAAAAAGGATAAGGTCTTCGTCATTGATCGATCCTTTTTGGGCTGCACGTACTCATCTTCCATTCAGTATCGTAGTGGCTTATTGACTGCGATGTGCCTACACAATTACTTGTGGGGATCAGATTTCAAAGTCATGCTCTTATCCTCCCAGACCAATATCGACGAATTTACAGTCCCCAGAGAGGAAAAAGGCTTGTTTGGTCTGGGTGGGAGCCGATCCATCATTCGACATCCAGACCAACCATGGTGAGCGTGCCGCTTGTCACTACACCATCTCCGCCTCAGCGGTAAAGTAATAAACAGTAATATTTCGCGTATTCATGAATCCCCCTTTGAGATGTTTCATGCACTTCTAGAAGTCGTAGAAACATTTTGAATGCCGCTATAGAGTGAATTTTCGTGGGCCAGGCGATGTACAAGCATACTGTCACTTTTGCACCACCACTTCGAGGACACCTAGGGGGGGGGGGAGGCGGGGAGGCAGAGGATCGGTGGCAAATTGTTCCTCGTCGAAGACCCCCCCCCACCCAAATATGCCGTCGACACTAGGGCGAGAGAACAAACATTCTTTATATTCAGCTAGCGTAGAACGGGAAAAATCCGCAGTTGTAGAGAAACTCGCTACGAAAATATCAATTACACATCTCCACAGTAAACAATGAACCTCTGAGATGGATTCCCCTGTACGTCTGGTTCGGCAGGTCAGTACCAAGCAACTCATACTGACAAATACGCCCCCCTTCCCCTCTGTTACGAAGCGAAAGTTTACTCTCCTAGGATAAGGAAGTAGGTTAAATTCCATGTAAAGTGATAGCAGCTGTAAGAAACCAGCTAGTCACTCAGCGAGCTCGTTGGCCTGCCTTGGCATAAATGCCGCAAGATGCAACGCCTCCCTCAGAATTTTCTCGCTCTCTAGAACCGCAGTCTTTTTCACATCTCATCTACTATCATTTTCTTCCCCGCTCCCATGCTACATTACCATTTTCTAGAATTTTCCCAAACTTCCTATTTTTTCCACGTTTTTTTATATACATGCAACTCCTACCTTTCCTCAAAACTGTCCCTCGTCGTCCGGGTAAGTCAGGGTGAGGGACGGCAAAGGGATGTAGTGAGTGAAAGGCGAGATGCGAGAGAATCAAACATCTGACAAATTTTTCACAAAGCACTTTACGACCCTGTTCATCCTCACGCCAAATAGCGTAATCTCTCACTAGATGCCTCAACGTAAGACGTGCCTATACACATAGAACAAGGCTTCGATGCAAGGTCTATCACTCTGATTACAGTTCTCGGGCTTTCCGAACAACCAAGATCCGATCCACCCCAATTGGTCCGCGCTCATTCTTCCGTCGATCCATGTTTTAGATATTTTTTGAGGATTTAAGTCGCAGTGGTGATACTGTACCCTTATAATATGTTCTTCGTAATCCCCGTGTTCAAAAGACTACTAGGACCGACACATGATGCTAACTTGGTTCCTATCATTTATAGCGAATAGTAGGAGAGCAATGGGCCTCGTTAGCGAATATATGTCTGTCACACTATTATACTTATATCTGAGAACAATTTTTTGAATAAGTAAAAGAGTATATGTTGTTCATAATTTGTAAATTTTCTTACAGTTATCTGATATTATTTACGTTGATTTTTTTAGCTATACCTCTATAATACATAGTTCTTTAGTCGATTTTTATATGGTGAATGAAAAGTCTCATATTGCTGTTTATTCTGATTCGCTACTGTTGGATAAGCAAGATCATATGCTAGAGTTATTGATTGCGCAGATAAGATTTCACACCAAAGTTTGTTCGGATCGCTTTTTTCACAGTTGGATCAGGGTTAAGAGTGTTTATAGTATTTGCCTCAAGACTGTCATAAGAGAATCATTACGATGCCTCAACATTGTGAAACGATCATTACTACTTCACCTCAGCAGATGGATATGACGACCGTCAGCTGGAATGATGATGTGTACACTTGTGGGCTGCGCTGGCAAATACATATACCGCTGACTACAACAACAGCTTAGTTACTGCCTAGAAGGTTTCAGAAAAGCTCTTGCACTCCTGGAAAAACTTGGCCCAAGAAAGGTAAAACTAGCTAACCATAGAACGCCTTTGAGGAAATTTAGTTGCCACAGATCAGAAAACAGCAGCGATTTCCACGGAAAAAGGGCGAGGGATTACGTGACTGCACTTATCGTTGACTCGGGTAAGGCCACGGCTGCACCTTGATTGACTCTTTCATGAGCAGTAAAAAAGTAAAGTGTAAGATGAACTCGTCAGTTTCCTCCCTCCTATCAGTTTCTCCCTGTATTCCGCCCAAGGGACCGTGTCACATTCAGCACGACCCTAGAATTGTGAAATTACCGAGCTTACGATCCAGCGGGTTTTTAAGCCGGCAGACAGAAGGCCGACGTAAAGGGCAGCACTCTGAAGCCTCCCGGGGGTGTTTGTGCAGATATCGTATACCCGCAAATGTTAGGGTAATAGTACCCGGTCGTAGAAGCGACCAGGTTTCCATCGATCTACCGCTACCGCTTCTTCGGTTCTCTTTCATTCAGTGATTGCTGATAACTTGTATGTTCTGCCTACCATTTCTCAAAAATAAAGCTGGTTTTGAATTATTGTCACCGAATCTTCAGCTTGTCCAACTCAATCAATGGTTATTCACAGACATACCGCTCTCACATACCCTACTGCAATGTCCATTAGCTTAATGAGTATTTGCGGACTGTTGTTGGGTTGTGCGGTTGTAGGCAGGCAGGCACGACGGCCAAAACAGTTAGGCAGCTAGTCAGTCAGTCAGGCTGTCGTTGATTTCGATTCAGCAGCTGTTCCCCCCCCCCCTCCCCGCTCGTTCGCCGGCCGTCCCTCGCCGTCTCTACAATTTGCTTATCCGCGCAACGGCTGTATAAGGGCCGCTAATGGCGACGCTTCCGGAGTACGGTCCTCCTGGGCCCCCATGCTGCCCCTCATCGATCTGCACCACCCAATTAAGCCACCTTGGACGAACGAGTTGAAGTAGCATATTTTGGAAGACTCCTCCCTATCGACTGAAAGTTTCTCTCGGCAAAAGCTCTTCTGTCCAAATAAACGTAACTACCTGCTGATTAGATTCGAAAAGTGCTTACTAATTTGTATTGAGAGATTGTCACCACGTCCTTCTTCCCAGGTCACAATATAGCCTATCCTCTACAGCCGCTCCATCTCAATGACAGGTTTCACAAGACAACTCTAATGGAATAACGGGTAGTACTTGAGAAATAGTACTTCTACGGAGAGAATATTCCAGTGCAGATACCAACAAAAGCTTGCTGCTTCGACTCTCACAATAACGCTCGAGCACCATTCTCAGTAATTGCGCGCCATTGAATAGTTGGTTCGCAGATTCCTCTTGGAGCCACTGGGCTGGCAGCAACGGCCGACAGCACAGCACACACCGAATACCCCCCACTATCCGCCTCCCGCCTCCTTCAACTGCCGAAATCGCCACCAATCTAATTTTCGCGAACTTCCGATTTTCATAGAAAAATCTTTGTCTACAAGAAAAACTGGCTGAAGTAGGCGGGCAACCGGCAACGTGGGATTGTTCATAGCAGTAAGTATCTCATTTCATGAATACAACGAGGGGAAAAGGTGCTCAGATGGCGTACAAGAGGCTAAATCGCAATATTCGCAGTCTTACGATTCGATCTCGTCTAACAGCTGCGGTCAGCGGCAAGGGGGGAGATTTTCCTGGCTCAATTGTTTTACACTAGCACCGTAATGTGTTGGTATGGATGATATGAACAGCAGTAACAGGCGCAGCGCTTCTCAACACATTGAGGGTTTTTCCCCCTATGAATTTGGATTTCATGGCTGAGGACTGTGAGTAGCAAAATGTGGGGACCCGTGACTGGAAAGTACTGTAGCTGTAATTGAGATATGTTGATGATTGCGTGTGCTGCTATACGGCATACTATGGTCTCTCTCTCATCGGCCTACATTTGCTCATGTTTGGAAAGCCCTCAGGGGTGTCAGCGGAAGAGTTCTGTCTGCTCTCACACCAACACACTCACATATCGTCGTCGTCGTCGTCGTCGTATAAACTGACACCGACGTATTGCATGCGGCTTGCATTCGTTGTACGATCAATATGCAGCCTCGGGGTCCCGCGAGACCATGCCAAGGTGCCGAACGCAGTCGCACTCACACACACATACACACACGCATACACACACATACATACGCGAACGCGCGCTGTGTGTGTGTGTATTGGACGGAGTTAGCTGGGCGTGGGCCGGTCGGACCATCGAATGTGCGCGTCCTCGTCTGCTGACGGCCGGCTTGGATCTATCGGCCACCACCACCAACACCACTGTCATCCCCGATAGACTGACTACGCTGCCACCCACAATCACACTGACTGCACAAGACATGGCCTTCAAAACCATCACCTCGGGTCCTAACCCAGTACCCCTGACCATGTCTGGACCATCGAGAAGGTTCAGCAAATCAGGGATTTTCATGGCTAATTAGACATATTGTCCGCTCAGTGTAAGCGACTAGTGTATGACCAACGATCGTCTATGCATCTGCCTATAACCCTTGAGGCGTGCAGTGACTATTGACAGGGCCCTGAATATATGTATGCCATTCCGCGCGCCCCACGGCATAGCACGAAAGTCTTCTATTCAGAAATAAATTTCGCATGGTGAACGTATTGACCGTATTTGGCGTCCTGCCAAATAACAGAAAGGTGGGAAAAAGGGGGTGAGGAAAGAAACCTAAAACCTATTGGAGGATAGCAACAGGATTCTGCACCATCCAGAGCGTTTCAGCAGATGAAAGCGACAAGTTATTACTGCTTACTTTTGCGGAAGTGTTTGCCACATTCAGAGCATTGAGTTTTGTTGTTTGTAGCATGAGGAGGCGTGCCCACTGAAGCGATTAGAGCTGCCAATGATGTCTCGCCGCCAACCTGAAACATACACTCGCAATATTTCAACTTCCAGAACACTTTCAGTACTGACTGACATCTACGTAAAGTGTTTCATACTGGTTTCCCTCAACTCACTGTATTCGCAGGAAGTGGGCTACCGTATGGCTGATCTTCGATGTATTCCGGTTTCGCAGAGCTGTATGTACCTGAAAGGAGTTTTACTGTATTACAGAGTTGTATGTGACTGAACAGAGTTGTACTGTAGCAAAAATTCAAAAATATGAGCCCATGTGAGAAGCAAAAACCTTAGAAAAGAATGTATGACACATGGATTCACATGGTTTGAATGGCAGAAATCTAATCCAATAGCTTTTACCGTCCCTTTTTCTGAGCTCGTTCAATTCTAATGATATCAACAAAAACGCTCTTGCAAATGCACATAACACTTGCAATATCTCGACAAATGCCTATGGTACTGTACGGAATGGCTGCGATTACTGTAACAGTGAGGGTACAGCTCGTGCCGATCCATCGTGCCTATCCCTCCTCCTGAGGATGGTGTATTCGGCTACCCGTAGGGCTTCGCTCGGCGTTCTCTCTCGTCTCGCCTCGCCTCCCCTCACATACACATATCCCTCACTTCCCTAACGATTACCGCCCTACACAAAAATCCACCCACTATTCGGGAAAACAACTGCCTTGAATCGACCAAACGACTGTGTGACGACCAAAGTTACTCATACGAACAAAATTGTATGTAAACTAGTTGTATACTTGTAAACAGTTGTAAAAATAAGTGACACTGTTATTGCACTGGCCAATTACAGAAACAAAAAAATTATGCCTCACCGTTTTCAGGGCTAGCGCTCGCTTCAGGGCTGTCTCGAAGGTCCAACGAATGGCTGTAGTCAAGGCCCAATGATATCAAAATCGACCTTAACAGATAAAATAGGAACAATACAAAAAAACTGTAAAAAAATAAATGAACAAAGTTGCAGTAAAAGCCACAATATGGAAAGAAACACTAACAAAACAAGCAGTCCCATGGAAATTCATAATTTCACAAAAATCCCCTTTCTAGGAGATCATACAAAAAGATCGATAATCCCGCTTACCTCTCCTGATCGTTGGTTTCTTCTTTCGGCAACACACATGGCGTCGTACCTTCAGCTGTCGTATTTTGGGCCATAACGATCATGGATTTTTCAAGGAAGTCTACAGCCGCTGGGTCCTTAACCGATTTTTTACCCTAAACGAGTCCCGTCGCAAAATGAACAGGTCCCGCCGTTCATTTAGGAATTGGCCATCTCAAAATATTTGAAAATCAAACTCACTTTTTTAATGATAATATCGTCCTTCCCGATTTGCTCATTTTGCTCTTTCTTATGATGTTTCAATATGTGTTTCGTGAGGTTCCCTAAATTGAAGCACTCAAAATCTGCATAGTAAGTAATACCTACTACTGTACTTCTTGTACAAAAACAGTACCTTTCAGTCGACTACTTTTCCCACAGTACTTACAGACGTAAGGTTTCAACGCCGTGTGTACAGATCGATGTTCAGCCAGATTCGATCGAAACCGAAACGCTTTGCCGCATATTTCGCAAATGAACGACTAAAACGAACACTCAATTAGATGACGCAATTTTGCAGACTTTTGCAGTGGTCAGTGAGTGGGTGCATGCGTGTACGGTATCATCGTGTATTTGTGTACATTTGCGGGGCGTGTTCAAGCCGAGCGATGAGCGGTTCACGATACCGTAATCGCCCGCTTGTCATGATCGTTTGTAAAGGATCTAGGAGACCAACACTGGGGGGTTTCGAGGATCGGGTTTTGTTTTCCAGTACGGTGTTCTCTTCAGCCTGTCTCTCTTCTTTCTGCATTTGCCCTCTCGACGCGCGTCGGGATCAATTTTACATGCGCGGCGACGCGAACTGACAGATGGCCAGTCGGCTTGCAATTATCGGAAGTACGGTGGTGGTAGAGAGAGGTGCTACCGATAATGCGCGCGTTATCGCGGTGCTCTTCTCACCTCACACCTCATCCCATTTCCCCTCAACCCTCATTCAGATCCATTCAACCCCCATCTCTCCCCCTCTAACCGATGAGCAGCTGCCAACGACTGCATAAGACTGTTCGTCTCATCGAGACGTGCGACTTCTTGGCGGATAGTTGGCGAGTCTGTTTGCCCGAGAATAGGTGGTGGATGGATAAGCAGCTGTTCGTATCGTTGTTTCTTCCCCCGGTCTGTCACGCTGTTAAACCTAGCCGCAGCTATTGTAATGACGACAACCAGGAGGTGAGAGGGGGGGGGGGGGTTGCCGTCAAGTCGATTTCAACCCGACGCGCCCACGCAAAAAAACTGCACCATGTTTACAAGTAAGGCTGAAGCAGCTACTGCCTAGAGATTGCGAAAGATGACTTAGTCATGATTATTCGGAACAACTGCAAAGTAGAAAAAATGCCGAGAACGGATTGATTCAAATTTATATTGAATATTCCTCTGATATTAGAGGAGGTGCCATGTATTTAGACGAGAAACGGTGCGCTTTCGTCAAATTATGCAGGCGTTCCGTGCGCCGAGCATCTGTTCAGTGACAGCTGGCTTGCCACAGGCTGTACTGTCGAGTTAAGGTCAGGTGGCATTGTAAACAATAATCGGATATAAGAACGGGGGGATTGAATGAAGATGATGAAGACAATGGTACCAATGGTACAATATGGTACGCTTACCATATAGCCTCGGTTTAGCCCATGAAGAAGAAGATGCAGAAGAAGAAGAATAAGAAGCAGAGGGAAGCGATAGAAATTGACGACTTGTTCGGTGGAATAGGGTGAAGAGACGCAATAATGCACAATTTTGTGTGTTGTGTGTAATCAAAACGAAATGAGACGTGACGATTTATAAGAGGTTTCGGCAGTAGATGTCGTGAAATTGCAAGCAATAAATGAAAGAATGAACACTCACGGAAAAGCACAGAACTCACACAAGCACACACATATATACATCTATCTAATTATGTGTGCATGTAATTGTATAGGTGAATAATCATTGAAGTGATAACAACATAGTAATTAGTAATTGTTAGGAGTTAAAGTGCGTACGTACCTTGTCCGAATGGAACATTTGTTGATGTTGTTGCAATAGCCGTACATTTGCGAACGTTTTCGGGCATTGTGGACATGTGGACGGTTCGTCAACGATTATAGATGGCATTTCAGCGATTTCAACCATTTTTGATGGTCCCTGACCAAGAAACCCTGTCGTCTAATGGTAAAATGGTGATAGGGAATTCGTAGATGAATTCCGTGCTTTTCAAATGGATTTAGTAGGGTCAGGAGGGTGCTTCTGTCCTCAGGGGTAGGATCGATACAGACTGGCGCGCGCTTGCCCGGAAGCCCGCGGCTTTACAGTGAGGGTTGCTCTAAGCACCGCCCACCGTCTCCCACAACCTCGAAAGACGACCTCTTCGATCCCTCCGCCACCACGAAACTCATGCTCATAGTTGTGCTCATGCTCATCATCCCACTAAACATACCATAGACATTTATGGTAACAAGGAGCATGAACATGATAGTTCAATGGTTTCTGCTTGCTTTTATGAACATGTACTTTGGTCAGACGGAATTCGCAACACATCATACATCAGCCCGAAAAAAACGAGCAGCATGACGTCTAAAGCGTCTTACGTTCATTCTGAAGAAAAAAGTGTTTTTATGGGAAATTGACTATTACAGAGATGCATCAGAGAGTCAACTATTACATACTTGTAACGCCACCGGAAACCTATGCAGTAATATTTCATGTTAAACTATTCAGACTTCACTCCTCCGGGAACATCTGAAGATTAAAGGATAAGAATAAGTCTTCGCCGTTGATCAATCCTTTTGTGGGATGCGGCACGCATTCTACTTCCATTCAGAATCGTAGTGGCTTATTGAATGCGATGTGGCCTATACAATGACTTGCGGTGGCCAGCCGATGTACAAGTCAGTGTTTTATCCTCCCAGACGAATCTGGTACCAGCTTGCCGTCCCCGGAGGAAGCAGGCCTGGGGGAGGGCCGACCCAGGATTTGATCCCTGGACCGTGGGCGTGGTAAGCGTGCCTACTTACCTCGGCGTCATCTAAAGATAGACTCTCGAAAATACAAACCTAATTGGAAATACCCCCCCCCCCCTTCTAGCTGTTCTCTAGCAGAAATTTGAAAAATCACTTTTATCAGCTGTTTACGGTAACCACTACATTAGAGTCCATGGCCAGAAATCGGCAAGGATAGCCGCAACTTTGGCTTGACGTTGACTCTCAACCTCTCTTTTATTCATGTTATCACTTAGACGCCAATGGCCACATCCTGAGCGCCATTTCATCCACATGGCAGAAACGTCCAAAAAGCCCAACTGCCCTCAAGGAATCACCAGGCACCTCACGGTTGGCCCCAGCGTTTCTTCGATTAGCATTAACTTGAAGCGCCAGGTCATCGCTCAGCCAAATGCTGGCCGTTGAAGTGGTTGAGTGGAGTAATGAGACACGTACAGCCGCGGCTCATCGGAGGTCGCAGTCAGCCGCCTCTGAGAATCGACAATGAGCGCGAGTTGTCCTTACGTTACAACAGACAATTGTTATCGCGGCTTCTTATTCTATCACTGAATTTTGGTAACGGGTCAATATCTGTTTAGTTTGTACATTTACTATATACAGTAACGACTTTGTCTAAGGGTTAACACATTAGCATAATAGGGCTGCTAGGTTTTAGAATTGGGGTCACACATTTTGCCCACAATCTAGCATTCTTGCGATAATTTCGCGTCAGCGGATAGCAGCTGTCATAAAAAGGTAACAATTTTGTCAATATGTAATAACAGTAACTTCAAAGTTACCCATGAGGAGTTACCCCAAAATTTACTTTTCTGTTTTACAAAAATGCTTTTTTTCTTGGAAATGGTCACATATAAATCGAGTATCACGTAAAATAAACTAGGTGCACTACGGGACATCCATGCTGTAGCAACCCAGAACATCAGGAATTGCAAGTGGTATCGCGTGCGAGGCGTTCGCATCGGGACCTAATTGATTTGACGTAGAAGTAGTGTTATATGTTCCAATCAACAGGGCGTGGCCGATCTCGGGATTCCCCAGTGGAGGGAGGCCTCGTATTCTCTTTTGAAGAAACATTTACGGTTCTTGACCTTTCTCGATTTTTCCTGTCAAGTATGACATATACTCCCACCCTGCCCGCCCGCTCTAGGGCAGTTCGTGGGAGGAAGAACTAGAGGATCTGGGGGGAGCAACTCTGTGAAAGTGGTAGGAAATTTCCAGAATGAGGGAAAATGGTAGGTAGGATGGTAGAAGGCATCAAAGGAAAAAATTTGAAAGAGGGCATATTTTACAAAATTTGTTTCACAAAATTTGTTCCGGCAGGACGTGCTCAGCTAAATCAACATCTAGAAATTTCTCTGCTAGGATTATGTCGGCTGATGGCCGGAGTGACTGAAACCGTACTCAGTTTCCGTTTAGATACTGAAACTGTACTCATTTAAAAATTCCATATGTACTGCACGTATTTCGTAATTTAGTCTGAGTAATACTACATTGTCTTTTACCAGTGAACAAACTGCTCATTTGCTATTCTCGCTGCAATGGAATATTTGAGGCTCCTCCTCAATAAAAAGGATCCAAGATGTTTCTTTCGTGAAGACGAGCAGAACAATCCAGGCCTAGAAGCTGTCGAGCTGAAAGGAGGGCGTTGAGTGCTGAAGTTCTGAGGAGGCATAGTTTTCCAAGTATAAAAAATGGAGAGTGGGGTCATACAAGGATGGAGGGCAGAGAATTTCGCCGTTGATCAGTTTCCGCTTTGGAATGGGTCATGCATTTTACTTCTTTTAGAAAATCGTGGAAGCTTCTAATGAAGATAAATCACTTACACTAACCCTTAGAA
>MU947664.1:0-11965 GCA_036418165.1 Cooperia oncophora
CGTATACCGCCATACAGTACGATTACTCAGGGTTCTATAGTGTAGTTCGCTGCGGACGGTGGGGTGTCAGGCAGTGTGAGTGTGCCACGGTGAAAAACCCGTTCTCTGCCAGTTGTTGAAGCAGTTACGCGACAACAGTTGTTGGGAAACGAGTGATACGAACGACATGATACAGTCTTGTCACTTGCTCGCTTTAACAGCTGGTGGAGAACGGGTTTGGCACCGTGCCAAACTCATCCTGCCTGACACGCCCCACCATCCGCAGCGAACTACACTATAGGTGGGTTCATTTTACCAGTTATCATAACACCCAATGAAACCAAACTGGACGAGGTCACATAGTCTTGCTTTCTGCAGATGCCAGACGTGTGGGAGGGAGGGGAGGGGGGATGGACTGCTGCAGCGATAGCCTTCTTCTCCACCCATTCTGGTCCCCGGATATGTGACAAGACAATTGAGTATGTCGCGCGACAGTCTTGTCCTGCCTGGTCTTTTGAAACTGAATATCGAAGGAAAGGAAAAGTTCTTTATCGCCCGTCAAGTAGTCTCGTCTCCTCTTGAATTCTCAAGACTTTCGCTGCTCCAATCAACAGACTAGTGCATATCAGAGAATTTGCCCGCGCGCATCGCCGCATGGTACGCCGCATGGACGAGCGAGAACAAGTATATTGGCTGTTCCGCGTCCTCGTAGTCAGCCTGTCGCATACACAGTTAGTGGAAACAGTCTGAGGCCGGCGCCATTACCCCGCCTCCCAAACGTCTGAGCGTCCGCAGTGCGACAAGCCTATCAAGTACTAGAGAAAGATTTGTAAAATAGCACATTTCATGCAGAAGGTAAAGCTCTACTCATCAACTCTGCTTGCTCTGCAGCAGAATAAACTCATAGAGGGTACATCCCTAACTCTTTAATCCAAAACCAGATTAACCTCTGCATGAAGTATAAAAAATTAATAGCTGGCAAAACTAGTAAAAGACCTCACTTTTCCTCATTCCATGGTATAGCGCTTCAAATAGTGTTCGATGATTGACATATCAACGCTCGTTGGTGGACTTTTCTGGAGAGCCAGCAAAGTCTCACCCAGAAACTTAGCTCTGGGCCTAAACGAAGTTGGCGTAGATAAGACTATATATAGCAAAATTTTTTTGCCACTTACAAAGCGGAAAATACAGCGGTATTCAGTGCGTTGGTTATCTTCGATAATACTTCGGAAAAGGCAGACCAATGCGATTTACGTAGTGCCTTATAAGAGTCTGCAAATAGATTCATTAGAGTGAAACATCGTACTGGAAATCGAAATAGAAAAAAACACTTTTTAATATTCACGGATATGTTGGATATTTAAAGGCAAAACCCGCAATCATTGGCCATCACAGATAGTGGATTAGGGGTTCGCATATAGACGACAAGGTTCTGAGTAACTCGATAGTGAAGAAAAAGCAGAAAAACATGCCAACTGCCCTAGATAGAACCCCATTTTGATCCCAGTTTGTACGTGCCCAATTAACTCCATATCCCACATCCCGTACAAGTGACGATTTTCATGCTCTTTGTCATGAACCATGTTCATGATGCGATTGCCTTCCCCCGCCCTCGCTGGAGAGGCATGCAAACGGGCGAGATACGAAGGTGGGAACGCCCATACGATCGGGCAGTGTCGGTACATCCGGGGGAGATGTCAGGCAGTCAGGTTGGGCACCGATCGAGGATCCCCACGTGAGGACCGGACGAGGTCTAGCTTAACCGCTTGAAGACGGCGGACCCACCTGAGTCGACAGAAGGGAACGGTCAAGGAATCTGAGCTTCCGTTCAAGGAGTCAAAAGAGGTCAAACCTAGTCAAGAGACGCAGAGTCAAAGAATGGTAAATGAGTGGTCAGATTTCGTAGTTGGAATGTTAGCTTTCCCTTGAGAGTGATCAGATTGTAAGTATGAAATAAATGTGTGACTTTACGTTGTTGCGTGAAACGTAAAATGTAAGAACCACCAAACTAACATCTGAGGAGTGATGCCCTCAGAACATGGTGCATCGGCCGAACTGAGTTTCCGGTCAATTTTTCCACAAATGCTCAACGTCGGCCGCATTTCAAGTCCTCTATTGAGGAAAATGCAATACTAAATGCTCAAAATGCTTGCATATATCGCCCAACAGGAATCCGGTCAGCCACAGACTGGTATTTTTTAACGGATAGGACAAGTTGCAGAGCGTCCACAACGAGGTAGGAAAGGTCAACTATTATCATAGAAAAGGAAAACCAGTAGAAGCGCAAAAAACGAAACTTTGAATGGCCAGTACGGATTTCACCTCCCATGCAAATTCAATTTTTACGGCGTGCAGTTTAGGGCCCAAACTGCATGCCTTGTAAGTACCCTTGCCTGGGACGTTCAGAATTCCGTCGATCTCATTGTATTCTCATTTTTATTTCCTTGTTTTCAATTGTTTTACTGAGTGGCTAGGTTACACACTACCGCGGTAACGACAACTGTGATGAGAAGGCAACTCAAGAAATCCCGGTGGCAGTCCGATAGTCTGGCCAGGAAACCAGGTACCTGTTTACACATTATCCTTTATTTGTTATATTTTGTCTGCATTCGCGAATGCTTGTTGATACGTCCGCATAGCAGCACGGACTCAAGCTACTACAACGCTGATCGGCGCAGCGTCTTTTCTGCGAGTCTTTTGAGGAAGGTAGTTACATGACAAATAGCGAACACAGTCGCCCCAACAGAGGACAACTTGGCAGAATTGCTCGCCGCATCAATGCAGATTTTTCGTTTTGATCTCAGCTCCCGCTGAAAACTAAATGAAACGTCATTCCAAAATGCTCTTTTCCCAGACTTTTAAATCTATCAATCCTTTGGAAAACTTTTTGAGTAAGCAAGTTTAACTCTGCTACGATTAAGTAATCGTATACTTGTCAGAATGACCACCATATCAAATGACACCTTTCAATGTTCAGACCGCTCCTTTGCAAAAAGGGGAAAACCTTCGAGGAATCCAGCTTCTCGCATCACTTGACAGTCAACGCTAGATTTCAATTCTCAAAACATACTCAATGAAGAATTCCACTTTCCCACAACAAAAGTAAGATAGGAAGTCCTTCAAAAATTCTCTCAATAATGAGCATTCTCATGTTGTGTTGTCGCTATCCTCAGTCATCTCAAGAAGCTTTCATTTAGACAAGCGGAGATGATAACACTATCTCATATAAGCGTGGCCTGCTTATCGTTGTTGCACTGGCAGTCACAAGACACAGCCGCAGTGCTCCCAGAAAGCATTAGTAGCACGAGGAAATGGTCATGCCACAACCACCGTTTATCCTCAAAACAGCTAAGCAGAAGCTGACGCGGCATCTTAACGCCCTCTCTGGCCTAAAAGGGGGGGGGGGGGGGGGGGGTGGCAAGAAGCTCAGAGTTCTAAGACCCTTGGAATTTCCCTGTTCAAGCTCACGAACTGGAGCTTTTTCTAATCTCAAAAAATATACTTGTCAAAAACTTTGATGTCCAAGATTGCACAGCGCAGAGAGGACATCACTCAATACTATGCAGAATGTAATCAAACCATCAGCGGCCTCCCTCAGGACCTCAAATCCGACGTCGAGGCGCAGTTCGATGAGTACTGGTCCGCGCGACAAGGGGATACCCTACTATATCACCACACTGGAAGAGGTGGAACGTAAACTGGAGAAACGCTTGGTGGAACTTCAAATGGGCTTGAAACTGGACATTCCAACAAGTGCAGATCCAACAGCTCATATCAAACTCAACATCATCCAGCAAAAGGTTTCAGGCCCGCCGCCTCTCACTACACATGGTCCAATGAGGCGAAGGCTACTCGGTAACGAGCTCAAGATTCCAAACTTCTATGGCAATCCTGCAGGAGTTTGGTTTTTTTTGGGAGCTATTCGAGGAATTGGTGCACAAACAGCCTTACTCTAATATTGAGAAGCTTGTCCATTCTGCTAGTTGCTGCATAATAGATCAGCAAGGACACTTCAAATGAGATCAGAGAATCCCGACGAGGGCTGTTATCAACTAAAGAATAATTTCAAGAGCGCAGGCGAGATAACATATGGCCAAATGATTCGCAAGCTCAAATCCATGAATAAATGTCAAGATGACCACCGCTCCTTGAGGAATAACCTCAGTGACATACAGGCTATTATAGCCACTCTGGAGAAGCCGCGATGGTCCTTGAAACATTTTCTAAAAACGTTCAAGATGAAATGGCCAGAAAAGAATTCGATTCCGGAACCCTGTGGAGTATGACAGATCTCCTGGAGAATCTCACAATGGCTATAAAACGTAAGGAACATGTGGGCATAAAAGAGAACCGTATCACGATGAACACTCAATCTTCCAAGACCACGCGTGGAGAACGAAAATATACTGTACTGTGCGGCAACAGCAAAACTTAATAGGTATTGTCAAAAGTACGCCAATTCAAGCAGAAATAGAGCGCGTTAACGCGAACTCAACCGCTTGCTGGATAGTGCTTCATGGCCGCAAACACACCACGGCCTCTGCCGAAAGCAAGTTGTGCTCGGTGTGGATCCACACAATTTAATCCTCTGTTTCAGAATCAACGGACGGGAAGGAAGGGCTCACCGCTCAAGAAATCCTCATCATGAGGTATCCTTCGCCTCTCCAGCATAAAAGCGTTATGTCAAAAGTACGCCGAATTCAACTTAAAGGTTATTCCGCCAGAAGATCGTTAAGATGGCAGAAGCTTCGCCAAGGGGCGCATTCTGCACAAGCCGAAGGTATGCTCAAACCGACGGGGGAAACAGCTCGCGATGTTCGTTCGCACGACCGACTGCCGAGATAGCTTCGCTTCAAAAAACCTCCCGACAGACAATCTCCCTCACTTTTAAGAAACCGTGACGGGAAACCAGAAAGTTCGCTTCGGTCCATTACCGAAACGAAAAGGTTCCCTTGGAAACGTCAGAGTGAACCTTCAGGTCAAAGAAGGTAAGGCAGATGACCCATGAGGAGCTTACCGCAGCCTTCATTAGCAGAACTCATTGTGGCAATTTAATGATCGCCCCTTCTATCTGCACCGCACGCAGGCCGGTCCGGGTTTACGAGGCAATTTTACTTAAGCTTTTTCACTGGGCTTGTTGCCGAGGCCTTTTTGGAACAGATTACCCTGCCTTCTGTAGCAGACATTGGTTACTAACAGAATGCTGGCTCTTCGAGTAGCCATTATATTGGTGAGCGTTTCTAAAGTATATGGTGTTCTCATAACAGTGTGCCTCATGCTTCACACCGTTCAGTTATATCGCGGATTCAAACAGCATTGGACTAAACTCACTTTGCGGAGAAGTTAATTAGTTCTTCAGACAATTTGCTTCAACAGGCATCCAGTCTACGGAATAGTCCGTAGTGGAAATCAGGGATTAGTAGGAGTAGAAAGATGGGAAAATACAAACCTTCGTTTGATGCTCCTGGCTATTAGTGCTGGTCTGGTCGAAGTAGGCGATACAAAAAGTCATACTAGTCTCATCAACCCGTCCTCAGTGACTACAAAGAAGCAAAATTGCACCGATTTCGCTGACAGTAGTAGCCAAATTAACACGATTCAAGGCAACATCGTGCCTTCAAATAATATAAAGAATTCACGTAGTCTATCTCATGCAGATTACGGTGGAAGAAATTAAGCTGAGATGTCAAAAGGAGACACTTTATTTTACTTAACGAACCGAAACTCGCGTACAATCCCGTAAAAGATGTCCGCACGATGGGATCTTGCGTTTTGGATCTCAAGTGTGCGGAGCAATTCCAGCGGGAGACAGTATCGTTCCAGAGCGAGATTATAGCCCTGAATTATACGGAATAACTTGCACTTAGAGAGTCATTGCGGGGGATGGGGGTGTTTCATTTGGTGGCTTTGCTTCAGTGGCTTTCCTGTCTTCGGGATGCCTGTTTTTTCGCTTTACCATGTCCCCCGGTAGACGAAGATATTCCATGGAAGTTTTCGCCAATGCTTATCATTGGGTATGATGAAATCAAACTCAACGGTAGAGCAATTCTGGATTCGTCAAACGCAATCGAATGACTTCACTGGGAAATTTAACCGCTTATCTCATATTGCACGCGTTGGCGATATAGAGAGGTTACATCTTCGGCTTTTTCCGCATAATTCTCGATAAGCGCTTCTTATCAAATAACAGAACAACGGTATACCTAGATGACGACATCACATTTAGTTATGCCTGTACGTCGAAACCATCAAATTCAAACACTTCAATCAACAGTTGCAGCATACAGGACACCTGTAAATGCACGCCAGCAGAAGATACAGTTTCGTGCTATTGCACGCACAACGATATTACGCACAACGATATCCAGCAAATACGACACTTGTCAAAAACATTACCACTACCGCTTCCCGAACGGGATCATAAAGGCCGGCCCCAAAAACGTACCGGTAATTCACACCACCGCTTTTTTCGTTGAGCTGGCCATACATGTCCCTCCATCGGTACTTCAAGTAGAACGGGAAGTAATGCAATTCACATGTAACGTTGTATCAACGACCCTTACAGGTTGCTACAACTGCTACAAAGGCGCGGTCGCTCTAATCGACTGTACAGCGGATGTACCGCAATCGACAGGCACAAGTAACGTGTGGAATACGTCAGTTTGTGCTTACCTGTACGCGAGAAGGATATAAAAATCATGTCAAACTGTTTTTCAACCGGGCGCGAGTCCGCGAACAATGCCGCGTCCAGTGCGGTTCTCACGTCATCATGGAACTCCATGGAACTCTCAATTATATCAACGGCATAAGACCGTTCTGGAAATACACCAAACTATGGAATCAAACACTTCACAACGACAGCTCTTTTCAACTTGATTGGGAATTCCCAGATATTGCTCACTTCCTGGATGTCTGTAAATCGTTTTACCTTCTACACCGCAATCGTTCTCATCAGCCTTCCAGCCTTCGTCATTATCAGCGCCGCATATCTCTGCGCAAGCAAAACATCACATGGAATGGCAGCTTCAACGCCTTCAACACTCATTCCTTCTGCTTCAACGGCCTTGACACCATTCATTTTTTTCAAATTTTTCTTCAAGTTATTGAAACTGTGTGTACGTGCTCCTTTTCTTCTTATGCGCCGCATTCTGCGCTCTCTTCTCCAGTAACCGCGTTAGACTTCCAAAACCTATTCCGCGCGAATTTTCACACCTTTTCATCGCCGCCCGTCTACTTTTCTTTGACTTACCACGCTCAATGTTCACTTTCAGATTATGGCGGACCCCGCCAATGCTCAAGATATGGAAAATGACGATGGTGAGGTCCCCGTAGAACCAGGAAACGATCAAGGCAACGATGACAATCAATCTCAAAATCAAGAACAAGCAGATCGTCCTCCAATAGTCGACCGTCAACCAGTGGACGAACAGCGAATTCAAGTAGATGATGAGGAGATCGGCGCAATTCATCGCAAAGTTCAACGCATACTCGGTCGTACGGATGAAGTCCACTCTATCCACTCGCGCGTCACCAGCACATATGTGAGTACCCTAAGACAATATCTCAATTTCATTTTCCTTCAACTTCCAAAACTTATTTGCGTTTGCTTCACTTCAATAAAAATTTTTTTTCTGGTGCACATCCCCTAACTGTCGCTTTCGATTTCACTTTCAAAACCAAGGGCAAATTTTTTTTCAAGGATTTTAACATCTCTAAAGTGCGGTTTGGAGGCAAAAACTCAGTAGGGAACAGGCCCTCATCCCCGAGACTACCTGAAAGCCGGAAAGTTAGCTCGGCGTAAGAGGTATTACCTCTTCCATTATACGACGGCAATCGTGAAAGCACTCTACTACACTGTCATAGGCGAGGTCTAAATTTTCATAAGCCGGGCTTTGAGGGACTTCGCGGCACGTGTTAAGTTCGAGAGGATAGCACATCGGACCTTGACAGGGATGTGCTCGACTAACGCGTCACCGCCTCTATTCGACATGAATAAACAATCGTGCTACAGGAGATTCGGCGGACGTCAAGACCCGCAAAGCTCCTTAGGCTTTCTGAGACGCGCGCCTCCGACAACAACGAAAGCCCCTCTCTCGGGCGTCGAGTGCATGCAGATAGGTCGATGGCTCGCCTGGACGCTGTGGCATCTTTGTGATGAAAAGACGCATCACGAGTAGTGATTGCCCGAGCAGCCGCACTATATCACTGCTGCAACGGAGCATGAGGCGCGTAATTTTCACTCGAAATGAGATGCGAAAGCGATGCTATTGCGAGCGACAATCAATATGGCTACATCGGTGGCGACCGCGTTCGACAGTATCTGCTTTTAATGCCAAAGCTGCTCGCAGACAGTCAAGCTAATGGCAGCAGCAACAGCGGCGTTTACCACGCCCTTTAACCGTCCCCTCGTCGATGTTTTTCAACTGTTCAGGTGATTTTGCCTTTTCCTTCGCAAAGTTCAAGCATGTGTACTTGAAGTATGAATTTCAAAAGAAGCATTCAGAGTTGGAAGCTCAAATTTATTCCAGCTCTAGCATTTTCTTGCAACACACAAATGTTCGGCGCATCGAACTCTCTTTTTCCTGCTCTGTTGATTGTGGGTCAGATTTCGTAGTTGGAATGTTAGCTTTCCCTTGAGAGTGATCTGATTGTAAGTATGAAATAAATGTGTGACTTTACGTTGTTGCGTGAAATGTAAAATGTAAGAACCACCAAACTAACATCTGAGGAGTGATGCATTCAGAAGCACTCTTAATGGAAAACTGTTCTAGTAGCTACCTGAGATCGCATTTTGGCGTGAAATTCGATCGCGTTAGTCAAGATCCTTTAGTACAACCTCCCTTCCTGGGATATTCTCACTCATTTCATTTCAGATTTTATGAAGAATGGCACAAAAAAATTAAGTTTACTGCACTACGTGTGGTCTCCACTTCCAGGCTCTTCTCGGTGCAGAGGACAAGCAATAAAGTTAGGTGATCCTTTTTGCATGAGTTCCCAGATCCAGTAATTCTTGACAGTCTTCTTTTCCATTTTTTTCTCTATTTTGCAGAATGCGGATGGACGCTGATAGGCCGGCACTGATATCTTGCCCTCTGCAATGCCATTCTGGGGCAAGAAGAAGGAATGGAGGGCCTCCCAGAATGTACGAAGATGACCCTGCGCAACGGCACCACAAACTGGCAGTTACTTCACAAACTGCCGCTACTGCGAAGAGAATTCGTAAATTCGAAAGAAATGTCGTCGTCGGTTTGCCGCTGTGTCATCGCTTGCCGGCTACGCCACTGAATTTTCCGATAAGCTCATAGGTCATAAAAGAAAGAAGAAAGAAAAAGTGAATGTTACTGAAGTGTATCTGATTCAGCCTATCCAAAATAATCAAAGTGATTCATACAGTTAAAATGATCGAAAACCACGCGTTCCAAAATCTAAACACTATTCTGAGAATTTGATTTCTTTGAAATAGCGCCAGTGCAGGCAATCCACTCAGTGTTTTCATCCTGAAGGATGACACATGAGTTTACAGTTGATGCAACGAGGCCGTCAAGCGCAGGATACGACGTTGCTTCAGGCTGTGTCCAAGATGATTCTTAGAGGAGAATTTTGCAGTGCGTATGCTATCTAGGTAAGTCTGAGCCTAGCTGATTGTGAGGAAATTCGGTTGGATGTTATTTTCATAATGTAGCTCGCACAAACAGAAAACAAGGTATTATCCTAATGGTAAGGAGCATACCATTTAAGGGATGACAACTGCGAATCTTGTGGACCATGACAACTCAAAAACATGCTATCTGAACAATGTCTGCACCAAGAGAGATTCTAATTATAGTTCAATTTTCACTTACAGCCAAGTACGCTGCTCAATACAAGTCGCGTTCCCGAATGGAGCAGTTTGACGATGTAAGCGTGCTCTCTCGCTTTCATCTATGCCAGATTCCCCTTGCCTAAACGCTGCCCTAGGCGAAAGTGATTAGCTCAATACCTCAGCCAAAGCTGATTCTTTCCACGTCCAGCCAATCTTAGCCGACGTTTTCTGCCACATAAACAACTTCTGGCCGCTTGTACTGGCTTATGCTCTACTATGTTACTATCTAGGCGATGCGTTGGGAGTAGTGAGTTGGTAGCAGCACGAGCAGCAGTGGCGTCACGCTCATAACATGAGTAGTAACAATCGCGAAGTGGTTATCCGCTGGGATTTAATGACAAAATCGACTGCTCGCGATAAACCAGATGCTGTTCGTTTCTTTCATCCTAGCAGCTACTTATGGTGAGTCCACGGAGATTTTCACTGCTTGACTTGTAGTATGTATCTACCGTAGCTGTCACTGATCCCACCCCAATTTTGATGTACGGAAGGGTATGCTTCATTATGTAAATGATCTCCTGGAGCATTTAATGTTTGTGCCGCTAGGAATCATTCAGTCGTGCGTCTGACCCCGATGCCTTTCCAGTCTCCCTCTCTCAAGCTCATGCTCTGGCCAGTTCGACGGTCATAAATCAGTTTCATGATTTATTGTGCCAAATAGGTTTTTAGATGAAACATCATTGAATTCGGCCTGATGTTTCGACGGGATCGTCGTCCTCAGAGGCCTAAACATAGCTCAAGGTTTAGATGTTGCACCCTCTACACCGCCAAACGCCTCGACACCCTAGCGTTTTTGACGGTAGTTCAGGAGGACTATCGAAAAACCCGGATGGGAGAAACGGAACATCCATGGTGGTGGACTGGTAGGGTCTCTCCCATTCGAGTTTTTCGGTAGCTCTGCTGCAATTCCATCAAAAAAAGCTGAGTTTTGGAGGCGCCCGGCGTTATAAAGTATTGAACATCTACATCACGACCCATGTTTAGGCCTCTGAGAACGACGATCTAGCCGAAGCAGCAGGCCGATCTCAATAGAGTGTTCCACCTAACAATCGCTTTAGCACAATAAATCAAAATTTGCAAAGTTTACAACAATGCCAAGGCTTCATGGAAGCAAAAGTTGGATACTAGTCTTATCGGACGACCAGGCAGGCTTTTCCAACTGTTTGTTCCCCTCGATGTCGATCTATTATTATGTGAGAAGTTCTCTTTCTTTTCTGGATACTCAGAAACTTTAGGAACCAATTCAATGCCAACACGGTAGAAAAGTGCCCTTCCGGGATAGGCCTCATCATTCTGTGCCGATCACGGTTCAAATCATCCAACTCTACTTTCTGGAACAGCATGTTCGAATAAATTGATCTTAGGAAACTGAATTTTCATTGGCAATTTCGAAAAGCTTGGCAAAACTACTGGAACGCGCTTGACGTTGGCTTGTTCCTGGTTTCTTTTTCCGCTTCAGTATATTATATGTATGTGCCCATATTTCTTCAAAACCCATTATGCAAGTCATTCAATGATAACCAACGCAATTTGAAGGTGTTGTGATAATTCGATTTACAATGGAAATGCTGCACGGCAGGTAAAGTGTCAGTGCCCTGATTGTGAGTCGAAAGGTGCACATGCACTAGTATTTGATACTGTTAATACGATGTCTATTAAAATGCACCTGTTTTTGTCGGCTTTTTTTCAGCGTGTCCACCTGTTTTTTAATAGTATAGCGACATTGTACACTCAATTTAAATGATGAAAAATTCCTCTGTGTGAGAACATTGCGCTTTCAACTCTCTAACGGTTTTCTAGATTTTACAATCGCTAGTTCAACTGAGATCCACTTGAACGCTCCGCTCCCACACTTTAGTTGACATGACACGTGACTAACTGCTTTTTCGAATTACGTATTTAGTAGTGGTTTTACTCACACCCCCTCTAAACAACATTTTTTTGCGGTCTGTATAGCTATTTGTTGCGAAAATACTGTAACACTATGATATCAGGTTTCAAAAATTTGTGCTTACAGCAATATCTAATGCGTAAGGTGTGATATACAGGGGGGTATGCAGATATTGTTGGGAAGGTATACGGTAAGTTACTGTAGGATGATTCGGAGCGTATCTCATCCTTTTA
>MU947666.1:0-16345 GCA_036418165.1 Cooperia oncophora
TGTGATGTGGAGTCATTGGGCACCGATACTGGAGAAGACGAAGTTGGCAACGTTCGCTTTTTCTGGTTCCTATTTTGGCACCGTCATATCAATGCCATTGTCGGCTGTGATTGGTCAGACACTCGGATGGCCATTCATATTCTACTTTTTCGGTTCGTTCTGTGTTAGTTATATAAGTCTTCAAGCTTGTCGCGTCAAAGCGTGCAGAATGTGCAAGGAAGAAGCACTGCTGCTCTGTCCAAGTAGTTCGCTAGATCATTCCTATTTTCAAGTATATCCTCGGGCCATAACGTCATTTGCAATGTAAATTTTTGAACTCGAACTTTGATTTCCTTATATCGTAATGGACTCACCCCGCCCTCCTCTCCAGGGACCTTCAAGTTCATCCTCACCCGTTTCATGACTCTAGTACAGGTTGGGAGGTTGAGATTTCCACTCAGAAGCTAAGATCAGAACAGTCTCCCAATCCGTACTGTATTTTGTCAGAAATTAATACACTCTAGGATATTTGTCCCACTGGAGAGTAGTTTGAGTAGTAGCCAACTGTCATTACTTTTTTAAACGAATCAGCTAAACCTGCAGAGCAAACCTGAGCGAAATTGAAGAACGGGACTTAACTGAAGCTAAAGAGCTTATTAACAAGCAATGTTCCTTTTCAGGGCTTCTCGGTCTTCTCTGGTGTTTAGTCTGGGCTAGACGTGTTAGCGATTTTCCGGCTACTGATCCACATATTACTACTGAAGAGCTTACTCTTTTGCAACGAGATGCAATCAGTCATACTCACTATGTGAGTTTCATTTATTTAACTTCCAACTATTTTAAAATTAGCCGCGTTTCCGCAACTCCCGAATGTCTCGAGTGTTTCGGGTCCAGCTCCAAATTTATTCAGTCAGTTATCCCATCGGCCTCGAAATTAGGTTTCCTCCAAGAGCAATCATCAAAAAATTGTCTATGATTGAAGCCGGCTGCCCGAACGGCCAAATTCTCCCCAAAAATTGCAAGTGAACCATTGGTGGACGTGAAAAATTGGAAAATACAAATGGATCAGAATCCGAATTCAATTGGACTCCACCCTGTGAGCCTAGTATTGCTTCTAGAATATTTAGCTATTTATTGTTCATGTAAAAGTTAAGTCGGATCTGGTGATCTCATCGGAAATCTGGGCCCGAATTTTCATAGGGTGCTGGACCCAGCTTTAATTTTGGGGACCACAGCTACAATACTATAAAATATTGTGATGGCTGCGGTAGGCTGTTGTTCTAAGTATTTGTAACTCGCTATGTAAATGAGGGTGGGATAAAACCAACTGTGGCATGTTACGAACTTCGACTTCCGTTTTCCGGTTTTGCTCTTATCAACGTTTTTTGGTCTCCTGTTGATTGTTCCTCTCAATTCACAACAAAAGTACCTCTCGCTCAAAAAGTAATGGGGCGTCTTTGTCTCTTCTTTTTGTCCTTTCAGCAGAATTACTCTTCCCAAACCAAACCCACGTCATTGAGCCTCACTGATGTTACTTTCTAATTATAAACAAATGGGCCAGTAATTACGATTCACCTGAAAATAGCAGGCCGAGCAAACCCTGAAGATTCACCGTTTTGAATGTTCAACAACAATCTGAAGCTTCGAAGTTGATTTCGAAATGTTCGAGGAAAAAGAGACTAACCCGAAAATTTTCAAAAATATTTATCTTGCTATATTTCGGTTCTCAGCTCCCTAGTCAGGCTAGGAATGAAAGTCTGTCACTTCTGTTAGATAATGTGACGAATATATTAATCTAATCACTCTACTTACTGATCACTAGACTACAACCGCGTCAAACCAAAATTTTAATAATATCTCGTCTTAACATCCATGTCTTACAAGGAAATGGTTTGAACTTCCCATGGAACTTTGAATGGAGACCTAGGTACATCGATAGAGCCTCGAATGCTGATTACGAATATGCAGATTAAAAGTGCTACGGGGACCTCCCAGACGAGATCTGGGTGGTCAAAGTTTGAGTTCTGGCTCATAAGCGCTGCTGATCGATGCTTCGGCAGTGCCACCGTGGCCTCGTGGTAATGGTCTCGCTTTCAAGTCAAACGCATGCGGGTTTGCATCCGGTTGGCGCGAAACTTTTGCTTCGCTCCGTATAAGAGCTTCAACTCTAATTTTCGAAATTCTCCGAATTTACGGCCCGCAGCAAGTAGATCAAGTACATCAAGTATACGACGTACTCGATCTAGTATGGATTTGGTCATATCTGCCCTCTCTGAACATATTACCCATCCGACAATTCAAAGTTTTGCCAGAATCGCAATTTGGCCAGACGAATATCACATCCTTCGAGCGTTTTTCGTCGAAGGATGTGATATTCAGTTGTTCCAGGGGGCCGACGAAATATCCATGAACGAATTTCTCGCTAAAACTTTGAATTGTCGGATGGGTAATATGTTCAGAGAGGGCAGATATGACCAAATCCATACTAGATCGAGTACGTCGTATACTTGATGTACTTGATCTACTTGCCCTGCTAAATTCAGAAGAATTTCGAAAATTAGAGTTGAAGCTCTTATACGGAGCGAAGCAAAAATTTTCGCGCCAACCGGATGCAAACCCGCACGCGTTTGACTTGAAAGCGAGACCATTACCACGAGGCCACGGTGGCACTGCCGAAGCATCGATCAGCAGCGCTTACGAGCCAGAACTCAAACTTTGACCACCCAGATCTCGTCTGGGAGGTCCCCGTAGCACTTTTAATCTGCATATTCGTAATCAGCATTCGAGGCTCTATCGATGTACCTAGGTCTCCATTCAAAGTTCCATGGGAAGTTCAAACCATTCCCTTGTTAGCTCCTGACCCTAGAAATGGTGTTAAGGACGAGAATAGATAGCTTAGAACAGATGAAAATGCCATTTCAAAGTTTGTTTCAATTTTTTTCCGCAGCTGTAGATACACTTCAAATCCTTCGGTGAGATACGTTCATTTCGGGATGTCTTTGTCGTGACAAGGCAGGCTAACAGTTGTCTCAAGTTGAAATACCAGGAGTAATCCATCCTACGCTATGTTTGAATGGGGTGGGGGGGGGGTTACGCCTGACAATGAGTGTAGAAATTCGGAGAAAAGCTACGATTTCCTCATGAGAAAGGACTACTTGAACGTAGTCGATCGGAATTGCGAATTACACGAATTGTATCCCCGATCTGAGAGATGTGCGCTGGTTGCAGTCAGCCTACTTCAGCTGGCGACTTCAAGATGTTACACTAACATCGACGAGGCGCAACTGCTTCCCGTCCTCCTCCCTCGCCTAACGCTGAGGAAACTTGTGGTAGGTGTATGAACGCGAAATGCTTTCGCGTGAATGGCTCATTGACGTGTGGCGTCACCCACACAGGAATGTGCTACGAAAAAAAAAATAATAAACGCGTTGGGTAGGAACAGCTGAAAATACACAGTTCCTGGGAATCTAAATTGAATGGATTTCTGATTATTTTCCAGTATTTCGAAGCTAATGAATCCCTGATGACTTGCTTCTGGGTTTTCTTTGATTATCCAAAAAGGCCATATTCATAGGTGAGAACAACAACAAAATTCTCGATTCATTCGAACTTCTTGTTAGGAATGAGTGCATTCCTCATCCCTAAAAACCTTAGAAATTTTATACCTCAAAAAAATCACCCTCAGATCACACAAATAAGAGTTCTCAATTAATGAGAGCGGTTGCTGTAGGAAACTGGCCCCTGATTCTCCAAATAATTTTCAGTCCAAATGAGATAATAGGCAGAAATCCTCAGCTATAAGTGCATAATTATTAATCGCATCATAATTAATTGATAACTAATTGATACATTTTGCTGCCGAAAAATCACGATAGATTTGTCCCAATTTATAGAACTTTTATTTATGTTTGTTTAATTACAATCCTAAATTGACTGGCACACTCAAAAGGTAGAGCACAAGACAGTGCTTTTCTGTAGAACTGGTTACAGTATTGCTGCAGCCAGGGCATGTTCTCCCGTTAGGAAAAATTTTCTTCAAAATACGATGTGGAAAAATTAGAAAAACTCGGATTTTTGCAGAATAGAGTTATAATTCGCCTCTGGTGGAAGTCCCTTTCCCCATACCGTTCTACATACCATTTTCCTGGATTTTTCTAGCTTCCTACCAACTTTCCGGAGATTTTTTTTCCGAAACATTTCTCAGAAAAAGTGACCGTCGAGCGGCGAGGATGGGGTGAAGGGGGTATTGTGCAATTATACTGGAAAAAAACCGAGAAAAAGTGAAAGATCAAGAACTCCCACTCAAAGACGAGATGGCGAGTACAACTGTCCTCCTTCCTCTCCAACTACTATATTTGACCCCCACCCTCGCCGAGGATCTCAACGCACGACGTGCACTGACTGCGGCACGTAAATTTTCTGCAGTAAATTTGTTTTTTTAGATAGTACCATGGAAAGAAATGCTGAAAAGCATGCCAGTATGGGCAGTGATGATTGCACATTTTTGTCAAAATTGGGGCTTCTACACGATGCTCACACATCTGCCGAGAGTGCTCAAAGAACTGGCGAACTATGAATTAGAAAAGGTACGTTGATTTTTTATGTTTGTAGACACATTCCACGGTGACTATATGGGTGGAGAATGTTCAAAAAAAGACTGGACAATTCCAAGCAATCCCGGCTTCAATTTTAGCTTCAGTAGCGACTGTAAAGTAATTCTTGCTAACTGGTAAGGTTGTGATGCACCACAGCTAGGAGCAGGTGATGATACAGTTTGGCTTAGGAGGGGAGGGGATACGTTCTGAACTCACCTCTTTAATTTCCTGTAGGCCTGCAAAACGTCGCGGCCCCGTTTTTAGCTACTGGGTCGCCCACTCTCTGAAGCTGATTTTCTCTAAGATTATTCAAAAATACTCGTCCGTTCGTTCATAGTGCAATCTTCATCCTTTCCTACTCCTAATGCCGTCTAACAAAAGAGAAAGTAAAAAGGAAATGGTGTAGAAATGAAGCTTATGTGTACTGTTTGGTCTTGCACAATGTCTGGAACATGCAAAGGTTCGCGGGTCTCCACAAAATGGCCCATCACGTCAAGAGGGTTGATTAAGGACCCCTCCGTAACCTGAACTGTGCCGAGGTGAGAATTACGTACTGAATCCCTGGCATGAATTTCTGCCATGGCTGCCGAGGCAAGAATCGCGAAAAGCTCGCTCCACCATGAGGACAAAGTGAGTGAGCCGAGGCGGCTCTCGTTATTTGCAAACCTCTTCAACTGCCTCATTCTCTCACCTACAACCACATCCCTCATTCATTCAGCACTCTCTCAAGCGCTCTGTACACGGACGAGGAGACGAATGGCTCTGGCGCTGCTCGGTTGCAGGCGAATTCATTGAAGCCTGTCGAGATCGGCGACAGTTCCTCCAGAGATGCTAGAGATGTGCGCACACAGGCACCTGTCGAACTCTTCTCAGAACATCCCACTCACTGAATAAACAGAAACACTTGGAGTTCTACTAGGCTATGCAGCTGAAGGCATCAGAAAACAGGGAAACTCAGTGACTATGACCAAATTATTAACAGCCATCTGATGCCGTACATTATCCATAAGTTAGGGGTTATATAGCTAAAGGGTTAGAGGCGCCGCTTGGCGCTTATGAGCCCTCGGTCGATCCCAGTCAAGCTGACAATCCTTCCGTATGTTCGATAGGGTGGTTTCGTGTAAGCAGTCGAACTCACGCATCATTCTTGCTGTCGCGTTTTGGAAACCTGGTCAAATAATCACGAAATTAGTCGAAGAATGTGAACCTTTGGATTCTGCACTCCTGCACTCATTCGGGCATCATCTACAACTTCACCCTGCGCTTTGGGGTTATTTTTGGAGACAGGAAAGATATGGAAATTCCTGCAGAAAACTTTTCATTGTCGGACGCTTCCAATAAGGGACTTCATTGTACAGCTGATATCGCAGGTAAATCACTCGGGCGTTGGCCCGAGGCACGGATGAGTCTACTCGCGGCTTTTTCAGCATTGCTTTATTTTCTCCTCCAATCGATCACTAACCGATCACTATTGGTAGAAAAGGGAGTCGGAGGCGGACTCATTCCACCCCTTCTAGCCCGCCTCGACTGATTGCAAGATATCAACAATGGATGTGGAAATATTGCATTTGTATATTACATCATATTTACTCAAGGCTGGTTTCGTTGCCGGATTACCGTATTTGATGATGGGATGCACGTTGGTTTGGGGAGGACAACTGGCCGACTATCTTCGAAAAGAGCGCAGCATCGACACATTGACAGTTCGACGACGCTTCTGCGTCGCAGGTGAGATGTCTGATTTAATTTTGGCTCAATATTATATTATTAAGGATATTACGGATTTTAGAAGAGCTTAAGGATTAATTAAGCTGAGACGGGCTGCTGTTTCTCGTGACGATTCAATCCAGTAGTGGGGTTTATTGTGTGCTGTGTGGTGTGTGTGTGTGTGTGTGTGTGTGTGTGTGTGTGTGTGTGTGTGTGTGTGTGTGTGTGTGTGTGTGTGTGTGTGTGTGTGTGTGTGTGTGTGGTGTGTGTGTGTGTGTGTGTGTGTGTGTGTGTGTGTGTGTGTGTGTGTGTGTGTGTGTGTGTGTGTGTGTGTGTGTGTGTGTGTGTGTGTGAAGAAAAGGCAGAGTGGGTTCGCAAGTGACAGCTTGGCATTCCAGTTTGAAAAGTAATCAAGCCGTTAACACAATGATTCTCATATGAGCGCAAGCGCATCTGCCATTGGACTGTCTGTGTCTGTTCGTTTGAGTGTCTTCGCCCTTTTGTCTGGTCTCTCATGAATGCCAAAGGATCTTTGCCTCCCGCTTAAAATCAGCTGGAACATGGAAGGGCTTGTTTAGGGCTTCTTCGACGATATCCTCTAACAATCACCCCAGAAAAAAATCCAACTAGCACATGTTTCTGCACCCCGCTACCTAAGGTACACAATTACGAATTCAGGGCACATGGTTGTTGGGGATTCTCCAACAGGGGAGGGTCGTTTTGGGTTGAGAAAAGTTTATTTTGATAGTTGATTTTCTTGTTTCACGGATGTTTTAAAGAGGTCGTATGTTGTAGGGGGGGTCTCTTCTGACCTAGGAGGTTGCTGACTTTTTCCTGTTTCATGTACTATATGCACCCCCCCCCCACGTTCCCTGCTCGACACGAATTTCGGGAAATACCTGAAAAACTGGTAAGAGTTGGGGAAAATAGAAGAAGATAGTAGTGAGGGGAAGCCTATTTTCCCGGTTTTTCCCGTTTTACATGTATTATTTGATCCCTTCGCTCCCCCCCCCCTCTCCCACCCTCTCCGCTCGACAGTTCGATGAGGAGTTCACCAAGGGGGGGGGTCGTACCAACCCTTCAAAAAAAGGACGGAGGGAGTCGTACGGACTCGATAAAAATCTCCAACCAATGATGTGTCCTGTACGAAATCCCTCCCTTGAGCCCACGATTTAGAATATTCCAATTTTGACAGTACCACACTACTACTGAGGGGTTCCATTAAGATATAGAAATGAAAGAACGAATAGAAAGATGTTTTTTCCCGGGAATGTTCCCTGAAAGCCCTCCTGGGAGACAGGAAGACCTTATACTGGCATTTTTAGGTTTTGCTGGTCAAGCTATATTTCTCGCATTGGCGTCTGTGACGTCATCACCACCGTTTCTTGTTGCGTACCTCTCAATATCCATTGGACTGGGAGGTATTTGTTGGGCGGGATTTTCCGTTAATCATCTGGATCTTGCACCACAGGTAACAATTTTCATGTACTACATCAGACTGAACACCGATCAATATTACTTAACTTACAGTTTGCTGGTCATCTGATGGGAATTTCGAACACTTTGGCTACTTTGCCTGGAATGCTTTGTCCACTAATCGTGGGGTATATTGTTACAACTGGTGTACGTCTTTCTTTCAAACTTTTTTTCTCTCAAAAACCACCTGAAAATGCTGTTATCGATTTTCAGAGTGCCACTGAATGGAACATCATCTTCTATTCAACAGCAGCAATCTACGGTTTGGGAGGAGCTTTCTTCTGGAAATTCGCCTCAGGCGACCTACAACCGTGGGCCGGCGAACAAGTGCCGTTTATCGGCGAATTACACTGAATTTCATGATCTCTTTTATTATAATACATCTGTGTCAGTGACAAATTCGAATATGAAACATATCTTGCACAAACGTTTGAACAAGATAAAAAAAGGAACGAACATACGTAGGAAAGTAGGAAGAGGATGATTGAATGGTGAGGGGAGGGAGAACTAGCCGTGGGAGGTGGGCGCGCTGCAGCCGTATCGCGCGCTGGGCGGGGCGGGCGGCGGTCGCGATCGGACGAGTTGTCCCAAAACGGGATTATACCGCGGCCGCCGTACCACCCTAGCCATACACAACTATCCAAAGCACTGAAAGGCGGGCAGGAAATTATGGATTAGATGCGCGGAATGAAACGATACAGCGCGATGCGACCGCGAGTGCGCCCTACTGCACGAGTTGGCGCAGTATGGCAGTAGATCACCACCACATTGCTCCCGCTCGCGTCGCTCCCACAGCGAATGGAACTGATGATGAGCGACAGTAGTTCAGACAGAGGCGAGTTCATCTTGAGCACCGGTTGTTATGAGATGAGCGAATGCCTTGTAGTCGACTTCGCCATTCTCAATTGGTGGCTTACCCTGAAGAGAACATTCTTCATGGATTTTCCAAAAAATAGGAAAATGTAAGTTTTGTAACGGTGTGATTTACTGAAAAAGAAGAGAATTAGATAGAGCTCGCCTTGTACATAGCTTTGATTTCTTCCTCATCCAGCGGTTCTCCTCGCCTGTTTTGAAGAATTTTCAACAAATCTTCCTCCTTCAGCTTTCCAGTCTCCTTCTTATCGAACATGGCAAAGGCACCGATAATTGTCGCCTCGGGATCAGTTCCTGAGTTCGACATGCACCTTTGGGTTAGGTTTCCTAGGGAGACGGTCAAGACAATCGTAGTTCGCCGCTTCGATGCGCACGACAAGGGGCGTGGCGTTTTCATGATTTGCATCTGCCTACTAACTGGAGCATCGGACTTTACCTACACTTTGACATCGCAGAAATATATGGCTTTGATTACTCTTTGTCGGCGCATTTCGGCGATGGGGTGGGCGGGGGGGGGGCAAATTTGCACTTCCATTGCTCACTAGTTCCGGTTTGCATGCTTTACCTGATGAAACCTGTGAACTCCTGTGAAGCTGGAGCAAGCTCATCGAGCCACAATGGTGAAACCTGTCAACTCACGAAAAAGCCCTTTAAATGCGTCGAAAAAACACGTTAATGGAAAGCAGCAAGAGTGCAAAATGCCCTTCCCCCTCGTCACCGAACTGCGCCTTCATTGCCTACCGTTACTCACCTCAGAACCTAGAAACCTCGACATACATTCGTTATGTCGCACGCGACGCCTAGCGCGGAAAAGTACGATTGTCTTGGAGTGTATCCGCTTTCCTGACTCAATAGAGGCGGAAAAACGGCTCTCACCTGTCAATCGCTCTCCAAACAGGGTAAGGAAGACGGTAAAGTTGATCGGTCCAGGTGCCTCCTTGATCATGTCGTCAATCTGCTTGTCAGAGGCAATTTGTCCCATAGTGGCGTAGAGATCCTTGAGGTCATTCTGAACACCACCTTGTTCAGTGAGAACTCTTCGTCTAAAACTAATAACGTCACAATCAGTTGGGGCGGTTCCTAGAATGATGGAATGAGCCCACCCGCAGCATTTTAACGGCTGCTTTCCTTCCTGAATCAATCTTTACCCGATTGCTAACAGCGGGAGGCGGGCTCATTACGCCACTCCTCACATCGCCCAGACTAATTGCGACGTGATCAGCTACAACTTCAAAATTTAAATTGAATTTTTGTCAGAACGTCCACCTTGTCGATGATACCGTCCTTGTTCTGATCCATAATACCGAAGGCCTCTTTGAATTCATTGATGGTTTTCTGATCGAACTGGGCGGCCTCAGATCCGGATCTCTTCTTGCTCGACTTCTTCTTGGCGGCCTTCGACTGGAAATGAAAAATGCGCGAGATTCAACAGTGCAGATTACTCTGATGTTGACTGTAAATCTCATTTTTAAATGTGTCGATAACCAACAATCGATATAAGTAACGTGATTCGAATTTAAAATCCGAAAAACGCTAAGTAATCAATTGGTAGTAGATGAGTTAAGAAGCAGTTTCCAGTATGCAGTAGTATGTTACACTGTATGATAGTATTGTATTATCACATATCGATCGACAGGGTTTCGAGTTGGTAGAACTCACCATTCTGATGACTGTCAGTAAGTGAGAGTGAGAGGGATAGCGGCGGCTCGAAGGATCCGAGTTACACCACGGGGAGGGCTCCGAGGCTATTTTAGCTGTGATTCTCAACAACTTTACAACAAAGACTCCGCCCTCCCGTGACGGACGCCTACGGTCGACCCACCTCGCGCGACATCATCGTATCCTCTGATTCGACCAACCACTGCCATTCGGGATACACTGCTCTCTACACACTGGCCGGCTATCAGCCACTCTTCATCCAACATCGTCAATTCTCAGATCGTTACTGCAGTAACTGTCATTACAGCTCATTTTTTGAACTTTTTGTTGACTTCAGGTTGTAACACCAACTGCTTGCCCTTCAAGTTGGACTTTCTGGGTTCTCTTAGGGCACGTTTTTTTTTGCTTCCGGGGGCACGTGCAGGTGGCATGTCTCGCATTCAATACATCGTGGTCTTTGTCTGAACGGATCACGATGGGAAGAAAAGTTGGAAAGTTCGGTCAAAAAAGGACCCAAACCTCAACTTCCCTCACAAATATAGGCAGCGCTAGAGGCTGAAAAGAGCACCTCAGCTCTGAAGGGACTTCCCAGCACATTGAAAGCCTCGTAATTCCAGTGAAATAGAATTTTTGAAGTGTTTCGGCTGTCCTGGAAAGAGGAGATTCTGAGAATCGAGTGCATATCGACGCGCATCTTATTGTAATAGTGAAGCTCCGATCAGCGGGTGCCCACACTTTCTAGGATAAACAATATCTTCATTGCCGTTTGAAGGCAATTTTGGTATCGAATCCAGCATTCTGACAGTTTGGGGCTACTTTTATAGTATATCCATTCTTCTGGCTGGATTTATTTTCCTCCTGAACTGATGATTTGTCCTGAATCCTGAAATTTACTACTGCTCAGTGAGCGGTTCATAAGAATCTCAGCAAAGGGGCCCCTTCTCATGTTCATCTAAAGAGGAACGCCAAATTATGGACAGAACACTTATCCTCACTTAGGATCCGAACCCGGGCCTTGTGCTTTCCGAACACGTCTGCTATCCATTAGGCCATGGAGAAGTGATATCAGCTATCTGGATATCCTTTTTGTGCCATTTCTAAGATTCTGTTCCTTTTTCACACAGGCCACACAATAGGCAAAGTAGAATAAGCGGCAGCGCTAGCTCCGGCAATCTCTTAATCTCTTGTAGGCAATGCCAGTTATAGGTTAGGTACCTCAGAAAGCGCTAGACCACCTTGCGGGACAAACGCCGAAGAATAAGCTAAATGCAGCAGTCAAAAGACGGTTATCAATTATTTACTTCGGTGTAAGAAATTTGACACATCCTTTCGGCTCTGCGTACTTCTGCCTTCTCTGAGAGTTCACTCAAAAACGCCAGGCTCCAAGATAGCACACTTTTCTAGACGAGCATCTGAAGTTTTGGGTCCTGTACTTGTAAGAGCTTCGCTCCGTCCGCAACACTTCGGTATTGAGCAATAACTCAACCTGACCAGTAAATTATAACTCAGTTGTGAGAATAAGCCCTGCTCTAGACATTTTCGAAGGAAACAGAGGTATCATCAATGAAACGTGCGAGGACTCCTGTACAGAATAGACTCTACGTGAAATCAAGGCAGAGAGACCAGAAATTTGAAATCACTCTGATGAGTTTTCGGAATAAGAAATTTGTGGTTTTTACCTGGTCATGCTCTTCTCTCTCTCGTTACCAGTAAGGGTAGGCTGGTAGAGTACTGATGGAGGCAAAGACTTTCTCTGAACAATGAGGATTTGTCCTCTTTCTGTGTATGTGTTCTTAGAAGTGCGCGGAACCACTTTCCAACGAGAAGTACTATTGAGCTAATGACTGCACTTCCGGCTTCTGAGCTGTGGAATTCCCGTCCTGTAGTAGCAAAGTTTTCTTGGATAAGGACGAGCTCAACAACGTTCGCGCCTACGTTTTTTCATGAAGTCTTTCTTTGATAGATGTTGTAATGCTGGATGAGTTATCACAATGTGTGGTCTCGTTTTTCGTGGTGTAAAGGGGCCTAAAAATCGTACTCGAGTAAAGGAGTAAGTGCTCAACGAATCAACCAGCACACATTCTGTTACTCGCTTCCGTTTTTCTTTCGTTACTGTCGTCATTTCCACGCTGTGCCGCAATTCGTATATTTGCGGATTCCGGTTATCTCAGCGGGGGCAAAAATTGGAGGGTGTTACAGCGTACGCGCTCGCTCGCCCGCTAGGCCACCCTCATCGTTGAGCTCATGCTCTCTAGCTATCGTTCAGTTCGGCTACAAACATTCAGATCATCCACATTGATTACTTCACAAATCCCTCAGCTTGGAGGCGTTTCACAGTAGAAATAGCCGTTCGTTATTCACAGACTTTCATTGGCTTCGCATATCTTCATGTGAATCTCGTGCCTTCGCCCTAGTACCGCATTACTTCTACAATAACTTTTGATATAACTATTAGTATGAGTTATTCACTTTCAGGTATCTTACTTGGTAGCGAACCAAACTATCCATAATGGTAAGCGCTTTCCCATTCTCTCATTTTATAGTCAGTTTAGGGGTAACCCATAAGAGCTACTTTTCAGTCGAAGGCCGCCAAGAAGAAGTCGAGCAAGAAGAGATCCGGATCTGAGGCCGCCCAGTTCGATCAGAAAACCATCAATGAATTCAAAGAGGCCTTCGGTATCATGGATCAGAACAAGGATGGTATCATCGACAAGGTGGGATATTTCCATGTTTACCACTTACATTTACTAGGAAAATACCTAAACAAGTAAGTTTAGGGTGATCTCAAGGATCTCTACGCCGTTATGGGACAGATTGCATCTGACTCACAAATCGAGGCCATGATCAAAGAGGCTCCAGGACCAATCAACTTCACTGTCTTCCTTACCTTATTCGGAGAGCGATTGACAGGTGAGAGCTCAGACTTGTGCTTGTGTTGACTCAGGAAGGTTAAACTTGGTGAACTCAGGAACTGACCCCGAATCGACGATCGTTGGCGCTTTCAATATGTTCGATAAGAAAGACTGTGGAAAGCTGAAGGAAGAAGAATTGTTAAAAATTCTTCAAAACAAGCGAGGAGAGCCTCTGGACGATGATGAGATCAAGGCCATGTACAAGGTGAATTTTCAGCGATTTCTGGACCCTCTTGGGTTTCTTCCAGCGGCTTTCAGTCCTCACTCATAGGAATATACCTAAGGATCAATCTTCCAGGGTAAGCCACCAATCGAGAACGGTGAAGTCGACTACAAGGCATTCGCTCATCTCATCACTACCGGAGCTCAAGACGAACTCACTGCCGCATAAATGTCTTCTTTCAACTTCTATGTTTTTTTTTCTTTGCCGATCGAACAAAAAAAACAGCTGAGAAATCACTAAAAGCCTCTTTCCTAACAATCAAACATCGATCGCGATAGAAGACGATTCGCATTGAAACCAACTCGCCATGTTGCATAATAAAGTTGATTATGTTTCCCAAGTGGTAAATGTGTATAGTAAGAGGTGTTTTAAAAATAAAAATCGATTCGGATCTATTGTACATGAAAAGATTGGAATAGCTACTTACGTCTCCATCGAAATGAGCAGAAACTCACTAGGCATTGTAATCGAAGGTACAATTAAGGGATAAAAGATAAAGTCTTCGCCGTTGATCAATCCCTTTGTGGGATGCGGCACGCATTCTACTTCCATTCAGAATCGTAGTGGCTTATTGAATGCGATGTGGCCTATACAATGACTTGCGGGGCCAGCCGATGTACAAGTCAGTGTTTTATCCTCCCAGACGAATCTGGTACCAATTTACCGTCCCCGGAGGGTAGAAGGCTTGGTTGGCCTGGGCGGGAGTCGATCCCGGGATTTGTTCCCCGAAGGCCACAACACCACCTCCCACTCTGGGTACAGACTACGTGGGATTAAACAGTAGTAAGGATACGCCATAGGTCGACCTCAACTTGGAATCGTAAGGTTGGGAAGCACATGTCACCCATTTATGACTTCCGGAAGGCTATATGAAAGCCGCTGTTATTTATCAAACCGGATGAGTCTGGTACTAATACTTGAATCCCATGGAGAAGGTTGGCGTGGGCGGAAACTGACACAGAACTCGAAGAAAACTGATTTTTTGGAGCTGCTGGGCTTGAGGGGGTGGGGTGGGGGATGGTAAGGAAAACTTTGCACTTCATCTTCCTAGATTCCTTTGCTACTTCCTATCGAATTACGCGTCGCAGTCGCACCTTGGTGAAACCTGTAGAATCTTGTCTAAACTCTTGTCAAGTGTCAACGAAGCTCATGCTACTGCATAGCTTAACAGGAATTCACAGGATTCCACAGGAGGCATCTGCAGTGTTCGATGGGAACCAGCAAAATGCCTCTTTTAAAGCCGAACTGCGCCCATTTTCCTCCTCTGTTTTACCTTTTCCTGCATTTTTTCCCCTCTATATCTGTGGGCAGCCTTTGGGGGAGGTTGTGCAGCCACATGTCACCACCACATTCCCACCTTCGATCTCGAACGGAGCCTGGAGAAGTGAGAATCTCAATCAGATCTTTAGATTCAAAATTCGCCATGTTTGAATTGCTAAAATGAACTATTCCGAGTGATATTTTTGGGTTCCTTTCAACGATTGACAGATCGGCTTTTGTGCAGCTGCCGGAAACGTTTCCTACCTAAAATCGGTCGTCTCGCAGCCCAAAATCCACCGTTTTTGGGAGTAAAAGATCGCAATCAAGCTTGAGCGATAGTAAACAGCGAACAAAAGCCTGCTATTCGACAGAAATGGCCTGTTAGCAACTGGCGGACCAAAATAACTACTACTTACTAAAGTGACCTATTTGAGTTCCAGAAATCTAGCTTCAGCACCACTCATTCCACACAATCCTCTTCTGGATCACAGGGCTCCTCTTCCAAGGTCCCTTCTCTAGCCCGGAACCACACAGATTTCGGATCAAGGGCTCACACGACAATAGGGGTCCTTATTCACCAAGAGGAGAGATGTCAAGCGTGCATAAGCGCAGCACATCACCCTTAGGCTCACCTACATAGTGACACACGTCACTCAGTCACTAGCAATGTTTGCTTTCCACTAAAGAAATGTACTATGTGACAGTCCTCTGCTTCGTAAAATTCCGGTCGCCAACGACCTGAAAGAAATACCCACAAAATGGTGCAGTCTGCAGTCCGAAGGATGCTAAGAATTTCAAATGTGAGAGGTCTTATTATTAAACTGAAACCCAAGGAAAATATGAAAACTGAAGAGTAAAGTGAAAAGTTGTTTCATCAAGGATCAAACACGTGCCGTGACTGGGCAAAATTCTGAAACTTTTCGCGAAATGCGCCTCCTCCTGCACAAAAATTGCTCCTTTGATACGATTTTACCCAAAGAACTGCCGTCGAGTGGGCGGATAGGGGCTGTTTAGCGCACGTGAAGCAATAGAAACCAAAAAAAACTCAACAACCAAGACATCTTTCAAAGGCAAATACCACATCTTCTCCCTCCCCCCCCCCTCCGCCCCCACCCACCCATCATTCCAGCGTCCAGCAGAAAAAGGACCTCTCCTTGGGAGGGAAGGGGGTGGAGGGTGGGGGCTGGAGAAAACTCGCCACAGATAGTCAGCACTCGGCCCTATTTCATATGATATGAGACCTACGAGCAGCCCCTCATGCGGGCAGATCCTGTTCCTTTGTTTCCCGGAGACTTTTCGTTGTTTCGGTTTCCGCTTTCCGGCTTTCACTTTTCACTAAACTTGCTATCTGGCGGATGAACGGATATTGTAGTGTTCCGGTGCACGGGCTCAATTTCCTATAAACTTCCCTGGAACTGGTGGAACTACAGCTGTTGATACGCTGGTGTAGATTGTTGAGCAACTGTCAAAGCCCCTGTGGGCGGAGCTAGCATTTGATATGTGTGGTCTGTACGTCTTGGCTGATGCCTTTCCCAACACACACCTTGAACAGGACGCTCCAAGTGACTCGTCAGGTGATACCAAATGTCCCGACATGCAGAGAGATGGACAAAGAGTTGTGCAAATTGTGTGAAGTAGGGATATTGGCGTGAAAATGGTAG
>MU947669.1:0-10947 GCA_036418165.1 Cooperia oncophora
GCGTGTCTATGACCTTTTTGAGACTTTCATATGACTCGCTCGCTTTGTCCGTTCACCTGCTGAAGTCTTGTGATGGATCCAAAGTGTCTACCTCTTTCCCTGGCTCGACGGCTTTCCTTTTTTTGGAGAAGTTTTGATTAGAGCGAGGGCACGCCGTGCAAGAGGAAGATTTTAGGGGTGGAGATGGGCAAAAATGTCTCACAATGGTATAATGTGCTCTGATGTTCATGCGACACGGAAGAATTGAACGCGTGTCAAAAAAGTGCAAGTACTGGTCTGATGAGCTGGGATAACAGGGGAACAGGAGAATGCGCGCTTAACGAGAAGATGGAAATGAATCTGGAACGCGACACCATTCGGCTTGAGAGGGGCATTTTGCACCTTTGCTAGTTCCTGTTGAATCACATGTCACCACTTGTCACTTCGTAAGACCTGCAGGTTCCTGTCAAATGTTGACGAAGCTGTTGCGCAGCTTAACTGAGTGCAAAATGTCCTCACCAATCCAATCTGCGCCATTGGAACTATCAGACCAAATCAAAACAGTCCAGATTTCTTCTCCTCCTTTTGCGCTACCTGTTCAAACAGCTATTTCAGCGTCTGTCGATACATGGTGGGGTCACCAGAAGTGGCTGAGCGTATAACAGAAGCAACTCGACTGTTTTGTGTCCGAGTAATGGTTGGATGCCTCATATTGTATGATCATATTGATGAAAATGGAGCATTCGTGAGGGAATCACCTATTAATCTCCGAGCTGTCGTTAATGTTGTCAAGGAGCAGACCCAACCCCCACAGGTTTGCTCTCTTCACATATTTTTCGTTGACAAAAGGATAAAGAGTTCGCAGTCAATCAATTCCTTTATGGGATGCGACGCGCATTTGCTTCCATCAGAATCGTAAAGGTTTACCGAATGCGATGTGACCTATACAGTGACTTGTGAGCCAGCCAGTGTTCAATCAGCGTCCTCATCCTCCCAGACAAATTTGGTACCAGTTTACCGTCCCCAGAGAGCAGAAGGCTTGGCTTGCCTGGGCAGGAGCCGATCCAGGACTTGACCGCGCACATGGTGAGCGTGCCACTTGCCGCGGATTCACATCCGCCAATGAAAAATGATGCGGCGGTGGTGGTGCAGCGGCACATGAAACGCTTACCACGAGTTTGCGAGGGTCAGATCCTGTATCGGCTACCGCCAAAAAGCCAAGCCTTCTACCCTCCGGGACGGTAAATTGGTACCAGATTCGTCTGGGAGGATAAAACACTGACTTGTACATCGGCTGGCCACCGCAAGTCATTGTATAGGCCACATCGCATTCAATAAGCCACTACGATTCTGAATGGAAGTAGAATGCGTGCCGCATCCCACAAAGGGATAAATCAACGGCGAAGACTTTATCCTCTTCCCTTTTTGCTGATAAAGATCACAAAACCTTGGTCTCAGACTGAAGCCCTGTTGAATGCTCTGCGCTATACGTCGAAGCATTTCACTCAAGCCTCTACACCAAAATCTGTTCGTGCTATTCTCGCCTGAGCGCCCACTGGCCGTTGCTTTTTTTGCCTCTTGTCATGATCGATGATTCTCATGCCGTTTGAACTGCGATCAAACATTCTTCTTTGCTTCATTCCAAATTTCTGCGAGATCGGTGCCAATTTTTTACTGCTCACTGTGTGTGTATTATTACCTGGTAGAATTCTAGTCATAATGTAGCCTATGTCATCTCTAAGTCATAATAATCTGTAATGTAACCAAAAAAGTCTTGTCACTGTACTGTGTGCTATCTTTACAAATTTAACAGAACTTACAAATCAATATTTATATAACATATGCTTTGAAAAAATGTATTAATTTAATAAAGTTGTTACGTACAAGACAACCTTTGTCAAACAGCCTCCTTCAAAACCGTTTATGGTAAAAGGCAGTCAACGTCAATGATAGAGAGAAATATAGTAGGTTCTTGGATTATAAGCACATCCTATAATAATATATTAAAGAACAGAGCACATTTTAAAGAGTTTCGTCGTTTTCATCATCATACAGTATGATTGAAGGTAGTGGGCGCGATGGCTGGGGGCGGGAGGTTACTGGCCACGTCACTGGTGGAACGACTGCGAGAGGGCGTTTGGTCACACCTTATCCAGTCCTTCCACCAATGATGGTAGCAGCAACCGCCGGCCCCCAACCGTCGAGCCAACTGCCTCTAAGACGCGTCAGGAAGAGAATACACGCACTTGGGAAGGAATCGGTATGACTATATCGCGTCATTCTCAGGAACACAGATGACAGTAAAGTTATTGATCAGCGATAATGGAACATAATTTACTGTAATTCGCTTGAGGGAACATAGAGAAATTTTTTTTCTTAGCGTATAAGTGTCGTTCATGTGCATTACAGCAATGTACATTTCTTCTTCTTTTCCATTGGTGGTGGTTCCAAAGCAGCCATTATTGCTTCGTCAAACACATTCTTCAGCCCTTTCTGGAAACAAAATGGGTGACATTAAATGGCTTAGATGTTGTGGTGACTACACATTCTTTTAGTCAACGAATGGTTAACCAGGATAATATCGCGTGCGTCATAGTTTAAAATGAGGATTGCGTAACAGCCGCTCGAAAACTTGACATCTCGGAGTTTTTCCAAACAATTCAAGAGAAATCTAACTGCTGCCTGGTAAATATGTTTTGACAACTTGTATAAACTCTACTCAAAAAAGCTCTAAGAATCTTTTGATCAATTACGACTTGAAACTTCATTCACCTTCCATCCCAGCTATTCAGGACAGGTTCCACCTTTGCTCAAAAAAGGGAACAATAAAAATAAGGGTGCGTTCATATAGCATACAGCGGCAGCGTTTCTATCGTCTGTCAGCGTTTTGAGCGACTAGGAAAGTATCGGTATCGATACTGCGTTTTCGGGGTCTGCGTTTTGAGCGCCTCCAGCGTTTCTGCTGACTGAGCTGTTTCGATACCAGTATTTTCCTAGCCATCCGAAACGATCAAACGCTGCCACAACGTATGAAGCACTTTGAGACCGCGTTCAGAGTTCGTGATCGTGATTGGACTGACGATCCTGCCGAGCGATCCGATCACGCGATTCAGCAGCTCCGTCGCGAAGTCTTACGATGGAGCAGTTGAACGCTTAGCGCGGTTTCACATGCACTGGACGCTAGGATGCAGGGCTTATACCGACAAGTTTGACACAAGGAAAACTTGACCACGCATGGGACAAGAAAAAAAATAGACTGGAAGACAGACTCTGTACTGAGCAAGATTCTAAGCACTATGAAAATTGCGGTTCTTTTTCCTTTGCACACTCAATTTAGCTTATTATCCCTTGGTAAACGGACGGAGTGAAGTTTTTCTGCGAGATCGGCTATAAGGCCGCGTTCACGCTTCGCGAATGTGGTGAACCTTGAGGGGAAAAAAGGGGTTCACTAGTGGGCAGAATCGACTTCCACCTCATCAAGGACCATCCGAACTTGCCAACTCTTCAGGTTACATTTATACCTTCTGAACGAACGGCTTCTGGAATTGTAAACTCTCCGAAGTCAAAATATGAGCTAGGGTTAAGTGACAATTGAAGCAATACCATTCAGAAAGCGCGGCTATGAAATCGCTAACTAGGACTAAATTATGGAAATGCTGTCATTTTGTTTGGAACCCAGTCAATTTTTCATTCAAAAGGGCGCTAGGTGGGCAAATAATAGCGTTACTTCTAGTCGCAACATGCATGCGCGAGCAGAGTGTCTTCGAGCTAGTTATCATTAGCAAACACTCTAATGGTAACGAGGTGGTTGACTCGCGAGACGCTGGCACCGAAGGGTCGACGCGCCATAGCACTGCTACGTTGAGTGGATTGGGTCCTGGTACGAATGCTGCGCACCTCACCCTGCTTGCAACGCATATTTGACTGCATTTGCCGCGACCAGGAAGGAATGCTCAACAACTATAGACGTGCGTTCATACTTCGACTCGAGCGACTGCGTTCGACGGCGTTTTACCGCTAATTGTTGGACAGCTACAATTTTCATTTTCAACTTATCAGTCTCGACCTTTCTATCATGCGTTCTTGCTCTTACGGTAGATCTCAACTTCCAAGAAATTATAGGACAAATGATGATTTCCAATGCGACTGATTCAGAAATTGCAGCGGTTATACAAGTAGCGATGAGATCAGTTCGCGAGGTGTGAACATAAGTGCTCGCTACACCCTGGACGGTGAAGCCATGACAGACATGAAGAAGATAATGCAAAGAGTCTATTAAAAAAAAGCCTACCTGAGTGAGTGCGGAGCATTCCACATACTTGACTGCCTTCAGTTCCTTTGCCAATTTTTCTCCTGTATCCGATGAGATCGGTTTTTGTTTATTTTTTGCCAATTTCTCTAACATGGAAGGATCATCACGTAAGTCGACCTTTAAATAACATTATTAAGAAGTTGAAAATATTTCCAGAACAGAAACTTCTCATGTTAAAAAGCGCTTTTGCTGGAGAAATTTTTCCTAACCTCTACCATCTGCTCCGAAAATTCGAACAAAGGGAGCAATCGGAAGAAACTTTTACAAACGTTCGCACTCTCACAATGGAGCCACTTTCTATATTTCAAAATGAGGCCACTTTCTATGTTTTGCCGATGTCACGTCACTATGTTTTCCGTCCTCTTTAAGACTAGGAAAACTTTCCTGTGCAAGGGATTAACTACAAACCAGTTCTTGCGCAAGGAATATAACCGAGCAAACACCACCGCTTAAGAAACAATACGATATTTTTCCGCCTACGGAAAAAAGGTAAACAGAAACTCTCTCCGACTCCACAATTTACCGCGCGCATACTTTAAACCAGCGAGCTATTAAATGATGGTAACGGAAAATGCGCGCTTTTCTAGCGCAAGATAACTCGTCACAGCCGTCGTAATACGAATAGTAATGGAATGAATGCCAAGCATAGCTCGCGTCATGTTATAAAATTCTGCTCATGTGGCATAAAAAAGAAATTAAAAAAACTATTTCAGTGATAGGACAAATACGTACCTGCGTTCCTACTAACAGAAAAGGTGTTTTCGAACAGTGATGAGCGATTTCGGGTACCCACTGAAATTGAATTATTCAGAGATTATTCGAATTATTCTCACACATGTTAACACATTAAACTGGACGCTTCGGGACGAAGGAGTACTAGTAATGTATTCATACGTCACCGTCTTGAGCGTACGCCAGCCTTTTGAGCGACTAGGAAAGTATAGGTATCGACTCATCGGATAAGAACGAACGCTCAGAATGCCGAATCGATACCTCTTATTTCTCAGTCGCTGAAAAGACTCACAACGCGGCGGAAAGTATGAACGGACTCTAATTATGTTGGAATTGGGGAACAAAGCAAATGAGTGAATAGCTACTTACTTTTTCACGAACGTTTTCAAACGATGCCGGCGCTACTACGGAGAAACAAACTAGAAAGACATCGGTTTGTGGGTAGGATAGCGGCCGTAAACGATCATAATCTTCCTGTCCAGCAGTATCGAATAATCCCAGCGTGTACGGTTCTCCTCCAATCATAACGGTCACCTGAAGACGATTTACGCAATGAGCGGTCACAAATTAAACTACGAAGCATGTATAAAATCTGAGTTCTTTGAAAGGCATTACAAAATAAAGTGTAAAGCTTTCCATTAATCCTTTCTGGGATGCAGTAAAGACTGCTCCTTCTACTAGAGATCCTGTTTTGGGTAGATTTGGCATGGTCAACGAATTGCAGGGACCAGTTGATACACAATCCAGTTTTAACCCTCTTCCGGAAGGACTTTTTGGTAACTAGCCGATCTCAGAGATGAGGGAGGCCTGGCCCAAAGTCTCCAAGGTTTGACACCTGACTAGGGTAACGCTAAGCGGCGAAAGATACCGCTATGACACGCTCAACCAATTCGTGACGTCCTTGTTCAGATTGTCTGGTCCATAGTTTATTAAGCTCCCCCTTCCCGCGGCTTAACGGTAAGTAACAAAGGTGCTGCGGCTCGCGGAAGTGGCAGTTCTGACGCCTGTTTGTTGTCACGTCCAGAACTCAAAGGTTGTTTTCGGTCATGGGTTCAGTTTCTACACTGGCTTTCCGTTTTTTTTTTCACTGCCAGATAGCATTGGCATTGGATGACGCGAAGAACCTACTAGTGAAAAGAAAAAGAAAGTAACGACAAAAACGAATTGGTGGAACAATTTGGTCAAATGAAAGTGATTCGGGAGCCAGAGGCCAGGATATCCTTTGCTGGGATAAAGCGAGCAGGTCCGGAGAAATCGTGCAGTGGTGCGCCAGGGGTCTTTACAGAGGGTATTTCCATAATTTATTTTTTTTTTCACCTCTGAATTTCCGAGCCACTTCGGGCTCGTAATGGAACGCATCCATCCACAATATCCGGGGGTGTGATTGGTGTGTCGCGGGGTTTGTCTTCAATGGTGTACTAGAAAAGGCCAAAACAAACCAGAAAGCTATCACAAGAATGCTGAGTTGTGGGCAAAAGTCGGACCACGGACGGGATTCGAACCCGCATCTTCTGCTTACCGGGCAGTTGCGTTCCCTATTACGCTACCGAGGCCACTCACTCAGCTCAATGGCTATTTGTGCCATAGCCTTACAGCACTCACACGTTCAACGTGATGAGCCGGTTAGCCGATATCGGCAGTGAACCGCAAGGCTGAAGGCTTTTTACAAGTTTCAAGCTGTTATTGTTTAATAGCTTTAATCGCGCACTGCGGCGTTAAACAGTAGTCATCCAAACAATAACAAACCAGAAAATTCGAATGCGATTTCACGCTATGCGGATGTTCAAAAAAACAAAATTTCCCTGAAACTGAGCATACTAATCGACAGAAAGCCCTGTTTACGGTACTACTTATCACCTATCAAAAATGAAATCTAATTTTTTGCAAAGGTACCGGTTCAGCATTCGTAAACTGTACATCGCTAAAAACCAAATAAAGGCGAAGTCGGCAGAGAGAATCGAAGAAGTCGCAAAACTGGGACTGCGAGACGGGTGCAAGATCGTTGTTCAAAACCCATAAGCGGGTCATATCTGGCCTCGGGACGAACTTTTCCGACTATTGTTTTTTTCCCATTTCTTACATTCTGGCATTTGTGATAGCTGGTTGAAATAATTCACCCTCCACCGGACGGGAAAAAGAGAAAGTTTGAAAGTTCGACATGGTGGTTAGGCTGGGGGAGTAGCACCGAAGGGGACAATTTGGGAGGGAGAGGGTCCTGCTGCTAACTGTCACCGCTATTCCCATCACTATGCTGTACCCCGAATGGAGAAGATGAGCTTTACCCAAAAAGGAGCCCCGAGGTGGGTGGTCCGATTCTGCTCAAGTCCCTTCCCAACCACGGTATTCCAGTTGTGTAAAAAATAGTTTTGGGATGACACCTTCCCCCTTCCCCTAGCCGACTCGTGTCCAAACAAATATCAGAACACCTCAAAGAATCAGATTAATGAATAAAGTTGAAAGTGAAAGGAATTACCGCATAGTTGTCGAACACTGTAGGCACATATTCGGACGGGAACTTATTGGTGGTGTACGAGATGAGCAAACATGTCTTTCCTACAGCTCCGTCGCCAACTACGACACACTTGATCGTTTGCATCTGAAACGATTTCAATCAATGTTTTGCCGTCGGGGAAAAAATTCAGAATTCAGTTCGACTAACATCACAGTAGCAAGCCCTATGCATTAGATTTGAAATCGAACAAAGCATCAGATCAGAAATAAAGGAAAAACGGGACTAGCGTAATTTGAGGAGAGGGAGGGTCCATTTGGCAGCCTCTGTATCCCGGGCACGTCCCCTTGTTGGGGGAAAATTTCGCAAAATACGACTCCCCTACAAAATTTTCTGATCTGATACGACACCCACTCCTTCCCTACCTACCATCGTGAATTCCCAACTTCCTGCTGCCTTTCCCAGTTTTCAATAGTCTCCCAGAAGTCTCTCAGTTTCTTCCAAAAACTGCGTCGAGCGGGGGGGGGTAATATAACGGACGTGAAATCAAAAAACCGAAGAAACCCAACAACCGAATTATGCATGAAGGCGAATACGACTTCACCCCCCCCCCCTCGCAGCGTACTTCCGACGCAGGACGTGTTCTGAACAAGGTTTCCCTGAACTGGGCTTAAGCTTAGTGAAGATTATGTGTTTTCTGCGGGAATGTCCTACAGCGACTCTGGTAGTTTGCCCTGTAGGCCCAAGACTGGGTTCATACTTTGCGGCAACGCTTTGAGCGTCCGTCAGTGTTTTGAGCGTTCTGAAGTACTAATAAAGAAGGGATAGATATAGCGTTTTGAGCGTCAACCAGCGTTTTGATCGCACGCCAGTTTTCAGCGATGATCGATACCTATGCTTTCTGAGCCGCTCAAAATGCTGGCGGGCTCCCAAAACGCTCACAGCTGGTGGGCGCTCAGAACGCTAGATCGATATCTATACTTTCTTATCCGCTCAAATCGTTGACGCCATGTATGAACGCACTCTAAGCCTTTTCGGGGATGGGCCGCGGTTGGGTGACCCTCACCACCCCCCCCCCCTCCATACTATGTGAGCGCCGAAAGAACACGTCAAAAAGCAAGACGATAAGACAGCTCGCTGTCGAAAAAGATAAGAGCCGACGATTTTTTCAGGAAGTTCTTGATGAGCCTTGAAAATGGGTTATTTACGTATCAAATGGTAAACTGTTGCCTTTCTATTTGAATTTGAGGATTTTCACATAACAATCACACAATACCTAGCAAATGGTGCGTACGAAATGATATACAAATTGCTTTTGAGTTTTGAAAAAGAGTAAATCGATAAAGAGTGTAACATCTAAACGAGCACGGAAACAATAAACCTCCATGAAAGCAATTCTCGTCACGCATTTTTGCCCCCAACCCGATAACGTCACAAGGAACCCTCCCTGTTTTCGTTCCAGTTGTTCACAAGGGTTTTCTCAAAAGTTCCCAAGGCCAAGGTCGACAAAGAAAAACCTCCCATTGTTCTGAAACAAAGGAAATCAACACGAAATGTCCTAGAAATTTCGCAACTCTTTCGTAACACGCTAAAAAGCAGACCTTTCAGCGCCAAAGCCCCCTCGTGCAGAGGGTTACCCTAAAGAATGATTACGGGGACCTTGAAAGAGCTAGGAAAATCTTCAAAAGCTGTCATGGTAACACAATTTGGCGAAACAATGAACGGCATTTGCAAGAAATTGCTAGAGCCGCAACGCAACCGCGTTGCGGGATGACTCGTCGCCAGCGCAGAGTCGTAGGACCACGGGCAGACCCCCCAAAGCGCTACCACCCATGGACATCCCCGAGGGTCTGCGCCAGACGTCTTTCAAAAGACTGGTTTTTGCCCTTGTGTGAATCGGTTGCGACCTGGAATTGACAATGAACAAGTTCTTTTGTATAAACTCATTTCTCGCTGGTGGAACGGCCCGTTTCAAAACTGCAACCTTTTACCTTTTAGGGAGTTCCTGAGTGGTCATTAGTGAGCCCTGCACCATTGAGACTTCGGAAATAGAAAGGTGAAAGAGTAAAGCTTTCAGAGTTGGTCCGCCAATTTTCCGGACGCGTCATGCCTTTCCTAACCATTCAGAATCTTAATAGGGATTTCTCAGGCCCCAGCCAACTGACAAGCCAAAGCCAGGGATCAGTCTGAAACCAGTTGACTAATCTCGGAAGAATGAAAAGCACATTTCCACCGAACAGGAACACATCCATCGACCTCCGCATTGAGGGAAAGCGACGGTACTTGCCCTTGCACCATCTCCGCCATTGATTGTGGCCTTTTATGTAGATTCTTTTAAAGAAATGTTAGTTTCTGTCCTTATCTTTTTGTGACATAGATCTGCAGCAACTTCTATTATTTCTCCATTTTTTGTAGGGCATGGTTTTCAGGGTCGATCTGCCCCTGATTCATGAAGGGTCCAAGCTTTCAGATCACACAGCCTCGCGGTCCCATCGAATTCTTGCCATCTGAGTAACACGGCCAGACCTTGTCTATGCAGTACTTTTTCGAAAATTGGCAGTACCTCGCTCGTACTTTGCACCGCCGGAGAAGCGGACACCAATTAATAAGTACGTGACCCTTTTCGGGTATCCCAGGAATCTCCAAGTCGTTAAGTATGCTTTCTTTTCTGCAGATTCTGAAGGTCTTCTAATTTCTCAATCCCCCAAGGGCGCTAGGTATGGGGCGGGATAAAGCTGCGTTCAGACTTGGCGTGGACGCGTGTCATGACACAGCTTTGACGTAAACTGATGTGAAAGTTTTGGAGTATAAGGTGATTTATGACGTTCCCGTCCTACAAGCGGTGGCTTTAGAGTCGTCTCCCCAAATTTTCTCCTTCGTGACTTCTGATTCTCGCTGCGCAGCACTCGCCAGGGGGTCAATTAGTTTCCAGGTGCTTAGCTGGCATACAGACAGCCTAGTAGCTGACCAGTAGCTGAGCATGCACTGGCTTACACCTGAGGAATGGGCTCTTTCTGCCAACCCAATCACAACAACTGGGCTATTGATTCCTGCTCCACTTTTGCCCGAAGGTCGCTAGCAAACTATGCATGTACGTCCTCTTCGCTTGGACTGCGGCATGTCAGGGGCTAGGTTTGGCGCGGAGCCAATTGCTGAAAGGGGCAAGCGACAACAATTGGTGGAAACGAAGGCTGGCGCCGCGCCGAACCTAGCTCACTCTTGATACGTCCCAGCATACGCAGCGAACAGGATTGTGGGCAGTGGTGTGATCACATTAGTTGTAACGCAGAACATCTGGTTCGGGCAACAGCGTGGCGATCTAATAATCTGAAACTTTCCAAATACAGCCCCTTCTTCAAAACCCCATTGATAGTTCTGATACGACATCCAGCTCCACCTTTTGCTATCGTAAAATCCCACATATACTATAACGGGGGAGGGGTAGGGAAGGAAGACCCTTTTGGACAGTTATAAA
>MU947672.1:0-13439 GCA_036418165.1 Cooperia oncophora
CCAAAGGAGCTGACCAACAACAAAAGTCAGTGCAGCTCAACACTGAAAGGGCATTTCGCCAGTTCTCATCGATGCAGGGAACCTGTAAACTTCTGTGAATCTGTGAAAAGCACCCAACTCGAACAGCCTGCTTGATGAAACATTCAGCTATTACAAAGCTAGTACAGCCCTTTGCAACGAAGCTTATACCATCTTGTGAGTTCAGAAGTGTTTACAAGTTTCACCAAAGTGGCATAGCAAGGTTTGTGCTCTTTCAAGGGTTCAGGGCTGACAGGTCCACCAAACTGAGGAAACTCAAGAATTAGCAAAAAGCGAAATGCACCCCCTCCCCTACAGAAGCGACAACCGAAAGCCTTCCCTAGCCTACTTTGTATTTTCTATAATATCCGATCTTAGTCATTCTGGCTAGCCACTGCGATAGCACCAGGAAATTAAAGTATGATTAGGCGGTAAATAGAATTATAACGAAGGCGATACAGTCGCAGCAGCACCTGTTGACCTGTCAGCAAGTGAGTAGTCTCAGAAGTTTCTGCAAGGTTTCTGAATAATGGAAGAACGACGAGGATGGAAAAATGATGATTTCCGTTCACCACATTCTCATTTCATACCGATGAGCTTGCAGAACTTTCACACCAATCAATCAATTTTTAATTCAATTTTAACCAGTGTTTTTCATCAATTCTTGATGAGGAATTGTACCTGCTTCTATCTCCTAGAGAAAGTTCAATCTTCCGGCGTTGATTAGCCCCTTTCAACGTACAAGCTCTAGCCTTCACCCTCCCATGCAAGTCTAGAAACGAATGAACTGTCTCGAGGAGCGAGGCAGTCGTTCCAGGCGAGAGCCGGTCCGGGATTTGACCGTCCCACCGCCCGCGCGGTAGGTTGCACCACTTGCCGCTACTCCACCCCTGCCCATTGTTTTCCTGTTTCTATTTATGCGTGGTTATCTCTCCTACTCTCGCAGACAATTCTCCTTAATTTTTTCGCAATAGGTTATGATTTTCATAGAAGACACAGTTGTGGATCATTTTGCAAGGGGTAAGCCACGCTATTCCATTCTCTAGGAGCCCATTGTGCATGCACTGCTGATTAACTGTTAACTGGATGTTTATTGGAAGTGAAAAAATGGAATACACAAAATTGTCGAATGAGGGATAGGAATCACGAGACAATCTGAAATAAGCTTCCAGATGAAACAGCTGGATTCAGGAAAACAAACAAGTCAGGCTGTAGTAAATGAATGATTCATTACACGGACGTTGAGCTACCCACCAGTGGCGACATTTCCTCCGGGGGTCTCGTTTTCTCAGCTGCACGGCAAGAAGTATAAATCAAGGTAAGGAAGAAGTATTTGGGTATTTGTATACAGTGACCTGTGCCACCCCTATTCGCTATGTCAAAGTACTATAAATAAAGAAATGACTCAACGCCTCAAGAGAACATTGAGTGATCACCTGGTGGGCTGAATATCCCCCCTTGTAAGATGAGCAGGCTCGCCTTCCACACAGAAAAGGTACTACTTGCTCACTACGAAGTATGAAGTATGAGGCTAGAAATAAGTAGGCTTGTGAACACAGGGCAATAAGGGCAAAGATAAAGTTTTCGCCGTTGATTAGATCCTTTGTGGGATGCGGCACGCATTCTACTTCCATTCAGAATCGTAGTGGCTTATTGAATGCGATGTGGCCTATACAATGACTTGCGGGGCCAGCCGATGTACAAGTCAGTGTTCTATTCTCCCAGGTACCAATCAACCGTCCCCGAGGGTAGAAAGGCTTGGCCTGGGCGGGAGTCGACCCAGGATTTGAACCCGGGACCGCGCGAGTATTGAGCGTGCCAACATCACTACGCTACCTCGGTCTCCGAAAAAAAGGCTAGCCGATTTCAAGGCATTCATTATGATAAATTTGATTTATACTTTGCATCCCAACTTTTATCAGAGAGCAAAAGGCGCTGGGCTGAGCAGGCAATAATGGGAAGTCTCCTCCACTGCGGAAATTCTAAGCGAGGCTTTAAAGCAGTCCCAGCCGCTCGAGATAATTCATAGTCGTCCTTTCTTGTGCAAGTAGTCCAGCTCCCAAGCTAAAAAAACTGTCCCACCCTCGTGACTCCATAGCGAGCGAGGAGCGTGCTACATGCAGCCAAAAAGTTTCTAAGTTCTGACGTTGGGACCGCCCCCACTTGGCTAGATGCTTCCTCTCATCAGTAAGGCGGGGCGCTCGTTGTTTTGTTGGTGGAAACGGCGTTGCGGGAGTATCCGAATTATATGTCCCTTGTTTGCTGCAGCGCGCTTGTGCGTAAGTATTCTGCTATCTTTTATCACATTTTATACTGTGTGACCCGAGCTTAGACGATAGGTCGATAGAGAAATCGCGCTGAGTCATGATCCCGATGATGAGAGCTGATTACAGGCGGCGGCAACTGCGGAAAGGGCAGAAGGAACGACGACGACCGACCGGACGGCGACTTCCCGCACTTCCTCCCGGCGACCTCGGGCCCTCCGTAAGGCCCGTCATGCTTCAGTACTCGGTTCTAGTTATTCAATAAATATTCGTTGACTATCAGCCTAAGACCTGCACAGAAAGGGGTGTAAGACCCCCACTCACACTGGTAGCAGCGAGTGGTTATTTGCACTCCACCGACCTTCATGGGTTAATGGCCAGAGGCACATCTCATTAGATGAGCACATGCAGACAAACTGCCAACCCGTCCAGCATGTAAACTGCGCTAAAAACTTCATCGAAGTGATGTAAATTTACTGTTGACCAAAAAGCTCGCCTGCACTAAAAGATGCACGCTACCGTAACCCTAAATCCGTACGCAGAGTTTTTGAAAGTTTCTTTTTGTCAAGGAGTTTTCCGTCGGTGTTTTTATTGTTTTGTATTTCCTTCTTTGCATTGCGATATCATATTACTACTGGAGATGCGAAAAAGCGATTTGTGGGCCAGTTGCACAGTGACCGCGGGCCGCTGTGACTGTCAGGCGAGGCGATTTTGGTGAATAGCATTCTTTATGGACTCTTTCTTGGCTTTTTCTTTTTTGTAAATTAACATATTAGCATGTTTCATACTTTGAACAGCAACTATTCCATGAAACTTTATCGCGGGAAAACTGTATTGCGGATCCCCTACTCTAGTCATGCATTCAGCGCAAAGTTATATATTTTCTAGCAGATTTCAGACATTTCCCTAATCTGTTCCCCTGTTTCTCCCCCGGTAGAACCACTCCTGCCTCCTTGAGAATGGTGCTCACGCGTTTCTTTCACATGACACGATCCCTTCAACAACAGCGACTCACAGTTCCACGGGGATCTCGCGCCGCTCGGTTTGACGGATTGCTAAAACGAGTTCCAATTAAGATGATGAATAGATGCATATAAAAAAAGTAAGCTCGCTAGACCGCCCGCTGTACTCAACGGACTAGGGCAAAGCATCGAAAAATTTAATTGAATCGGAGAAAAATAGACTTCAAAGAACGTTAAATGGTACCACACAGAAAGTTCTTGATTGAGGTTTCCCGAAATCGAATGCTTCAAGGATAAAAAAGATAACATTAAGTAGGTGCAGCTGAGAATGGCATGGATCTTGAAGCATTCTGTACAAGTAGGAGAAGTAACTTTATTCTAACTGTCAGTTGCTAGCTTTTTTAAAGCGAAAGAAGTCAAACGACTCTACCAAAGTCAATAACAGGTCGAGTTAACCAGTACTAGCAGACGCACCTATTACACTGCACTCCAGTTATATCGTACTCAAAAGTCTGCGCCACAGCAAAACGCGATAAATCACTGTGCTTGGGTTCCCCCCACCCCTCCCCTCCCCCCACCTCCGCGTGGCCAAACTGCTACGACTGAGCCTTCGCTATCAAGTGAGCAAAACCCAAACCGAACCCGCGAGCAATGGTCAGTTTACAACATTAATTGAAATGGTCAAATCTTGAAGTCTAGCGTGAACAGAGTGCATAGAACTGGGCTGTGAGCGTCCTTTTATAAGTGCAATTTCCAAAGGGTAAATTCGCTCATGGAAGGAAATGTGATATGAAGCGAAAAATGGAAAGGTTATGTGGGGATAATGAATGGATGTGATAGAATTGGCTGACAAGAAGCGAAAGATGTTGCATGGAGACGTAATGAGCGAGATTACTTCGACGTGGTTATGAGTGAAAAGCGCTAGGCTTACGCAGTTCCGCTGTCCATTATTGTTACCTTTAGGTGAAAGGGCAAACTACAACTTGACTTACACACAAGTAGCGAACAAAACAAGTCTTACGACGGGTGCCCTTTCGACGCCATTTCTTTAACTACTCTTGTCGCAAAGCTGTTTGTTCTAGGGATGAGGATCATTCCATCAACTCTGGGGAAAGGACCTGATGTAGGTGAATCCTTTTATGGCAAAAGATGTGGCTCACCGACCTTGGAGCCGTCCCTCTATCATGTCGTGTCATGAAACATGGCATACACCAGAATGAAAAGTATTGGACTGTCCGGTTTAGCGCCTTCATAAAATAGCTAAGTTATTTTACAGCAGTAATGTGAAGCGCAAATATTACAAGCGGCTTGTCCCACATCATGTCCTTTCCATACCCACACTGAAGCTTTCATTTATTCACTTTCCTTCGATGAGATGAAGGTGATACATTGGTAAGTGGCATGCTAACCACGCACGGGGCCTGGGTTTGGAACAGCTCCCGCCCAGGCCGGTCAAGCCTTCCACGCTCCGAGTAGAATAAATTTGAACTGAACTGATGGTTTGGTCAACGACAAAAACTATAACTCAAGGTATTCGCGGCAACGCCATTCCGCCAGAAACTCCTGTTTGTCGTCTGCGCGTACGCGACGGACGGATGATAAACGCGAAAACTCCCTTATGTCGTTTTGCGACATTTTCTTAACTTTTTCTTTTTGGGCAAGTTTTCACTTAAGTTCTGGTAATTAGGGTAGGCTTTCTGTACTTTTTCAAGTTCATTGGAGTTGGAAGAAAGAGAAGCAGGTTTCTATGAGAAAGGTAGGGATCCAAACCAACTTCAACATCGAAATCAACTTCTTTCAAAGACCCAGAAACAATGTTCTTAGTATTATTTTTGTATTATTTGCATGACTATTCGTAAGTGATTTTGTGAAAAGAGAAAAATCATAAAAAAACAAGCGAAAAGGCGCGTGTACTCCAGGAAGTACACTAATGGCTGAAAAGTGCACACTGCTTGGAATGTGTTAATGAGAAGCGAGAACTTCTCTTTCACAGTATGAATCTGTTTGTAGTTGCACTATATTGTTTGCCTGTCTATTTAATTGTCTAGCCCGACTTCACTTTCTGCCTATCTCTCAGTCTTTCTTTGAATTTGTCTGAATGTTCTAGGTGTGTTCATGGTTATTTCAAGGTCAAACCAGCCAAGTATATCCTTGTGTAATTCAAAAGTTACCTGTCAGTACATCAAGAAACTGCAGAGGTGTCGCGTGACCTTATTTTTGCATATCCTCTCATAGCTAGCGGCATTTGTTACAGTTGGAGCCGGAGTGTTGTTATAGGGACTGAGGTCACCGCTTTGCACTTCTGTGCAATCCCATCTCGTTTAGAAATCACATACTGTATTGGTTGAAAGAAAATAAGGGAAACGGATGGTGAGTACGCCACACACCTTAGTCAGCCGTACTGGATTTTTGAACACCGCAATGGGTTAGATTGGCAGTATTTTTATTATTTGGCAATAAATTCCTAGGAGGAAGGAGCTGCCAGCCAATTTCACCTTCAGTTGTACCGCCGAGTCTTCACGCCACATTTCTACTCGTCTGGTAGTCTACATCGTATCATCAGAGGGCCCTTGGCCGAGACACTTTTCGCACCATCTCAATTCCCGCTTCATACGTGTGAAAAGCTACCAAGCCCTCTGTCTTCCAAAGATCTTTGATGTGACAACATGCGTCTGTGGGCGAAAATTGGAGTTCCTTGTTACCAGTGGCTGATTATTGCTGCAGCGAAGAGTTGCTTCTTTGACTGGTGAAACTGCTTTCATTTCTCAGGCAGCTGCTTGTGGGAGTTCAATCTCGGGAGAAGGAAGACTGTACAGATATAATCGTGTTATCCCGATAAGCTCGCCGGACTGACGCTACAACCTTTCCCTCTCCCGCTTTTTTTCTCTTGATTTCGTGCAGAAGTGCATAGGGCTTGGCCGTCGTGTCGTGTCAGTCTTGTAAAAATCGTTAATGTAAATCTTTAAAGGATCTGCCCAAGAAAGACTTTGTGACCTGATGGTCATCATAGTTTTGCTGGTTGCGTACGACTCAGAGGACACCGTTGAGGTCCCTTCACCACCGATGCCATCATACTACTTATATAATCCACTAAGTATCGTCTGGGGATTTCGTCGTGTGTCCGTGCCTCTGCGTGACAAGAAAAAAATTCATAGCGCCTTTCCCAGTAACAGTGAGATTTTGGTTCCAAGATATAATGTAGGGGGTCAACAGTGAACTCATCCCTCCAGCAACACTCCTAGTCCAACTGTGACAAATGCCGCGAAACTATGAGAATGGGCAACACTATTGGTGGACGTGGCGTGACGGAAGTGACATCCAGTGATAAGATCCGACAAGACGGCGTCTTAAGAAGATGAAGGTTACCTATTCATAAAAGCGAGGTGACAGCCTCAGCCGAGACCTTCATTTACAGCAGACTGTGATAGCTAGCGGTCAGCATAGGGGACATCAAACCGTGGGTGGCTGAGGACGATAACAACCGATAGGTTCTATAAAGAGGGGCTTCAGTCCGTCGGTCGCCTGTTTGACGGCGGTGCAGACTCTTTACCGGTACCAAATTATAACGATTTCGTAATTATCGGTAAGGACATTGATGAGGGTGGGCAGGTTATCATTAATTCAATTAAGAACGGATCAAGATACCGATCTGGTCCACATATTTTATCATCTCGCTTCAGGCCGATTTAAGGAGGCTCGGGTGCGAAGACTTTCCTTGCTGTTCGCATGCCAGAATAGAGCGTGTTATATGCCGCGAAATGGTTCTTGTCAGCGGGGAGGAGCGGGGGGAAGTATATATGTGGTCTAGATGTGGCTCGAAACGACAATTCGAGATGAATTCATAACTCATCAACAATTTTAGGAAATCTTTGCCTGTTATATCGATGTGCAACAATGTGCTTAGGTGGTGTTCGCAATTGAAGCAAGATAAGGAAGGAACCCAGCAACTGGGAATGGAGACGTGCCATCGGTGGTGACATTCGAGCTCTTCCTTACACAACTACTTTGACATGTACAAGGCAGTTGTGTTGTGAAGTTCTCCTTCTCAGTGCCAACTAAGATCCTGCAGTTATGCCTCTCCCGGGTGTAGAGGACTCATCCGGACTATGAGTCGTTTTTACGTTCTGATGTCACAACCTCATCTGCTTGTATATGGCCTCGGCTTCTCACGGTGAAGTCTGTAGTAACATGAGGAGGACCATATGTTTGGTTCGCGTAAGGTTGCGTGATGTTGCTTAGCTTTTCAAACTCATTCTCGTGCTGTTCTATGTATAATAACCGCCACCGTTAAGCACATTTAGCGCTTTCTACACTGCGAGAGGAGTGCCTGGCAGTTGCGTGTGGTCGCCCGTGCGAACTGGGCCTGTGAAACGAACGGAGGGCCCGGCCGCAGCCGGGTGGTCCGACTGGCCTTCACATTAACATGCGAACTTGGTGCCAACACTTCTGGTTCTCTCATATGCGGGTGTTGGCTTCTTCGCTATTGGATGGCCGATCACTCTGCAAAATTATGCAAGCTATTCTAGTTAATATGGAACAGGTTATCGATGTCCAACGAAGAAGTTTTTTCTAAGTGTATTATTTACAACACGGTAGCGATCGACGCAAGTTTCGTTGGGGAAAGATAGACGGCGAGAGGATATGAGCAATGCATCAATCTACTTAATAGAATATGCTTAATATTGAATGTTTTTTTTCAGTTGCTTGTCTTCTGGAACAACACATGCAATGTGATAAGGTACACTCGAAATCCCTGAGATGAGGTAGGCGTGGCTGCTTACTCCGACTAAACGTTGTGGTGGCTATGCTTCTGAAGAGATAGTTTTTTGACCCAAGTGTGGTCACGTCTCCGTCCAACAAAGAACAAGATGGCGGTTGTCTCAAATTGAAATATCCCACGAGTAACCAGTTCTGTGCCATGTTCGAATGCCACGCCTACCCGTCACAGGGATAAGGAGTCTGTATAAAAGGGACATTTGGCATGGCTGCATAAACCACGAAATCTGTGTGAAAGTAGTACCCGAAAGTTGCACCCTATAATTGACCCCAGCTCTGACTCCTTGGCAGCGTTAGGTTTCGGCGACATTCCAGCTAGTAGAAACAGCTTCCGAAAACTAATATGTTTTTCGTCACCCACATACACACACAAACATACACATAAATAGAATGTTCGTGGAATGTAAGTATACGACTGTTTTACATGTGAAGTTTTGTGAGCAGAAGCATAACATTCTCTACGAAGAAATCCCGTCAAAACTCGCATTCCATCGGTCAGAGGTAAGGATATGGCCGAGAACCTATTTTTCTATCAGGACAGTATCTGCACCTGCTGGCAACTCGTAGTGCTCCGTGTGACCCGCTGCTTCGCTTGATCGAGGCAATTCAGCTATGCTGTGAAGTAAACCTGAAATATTAATCGCTTTGTAAACGGACGTTGAATTTCTTTACTCTACTCACTTACGTAATCCATCCCCACACTCATTTCAACCGTAGGTCCCAAAAAGTATGCTTGTGAGAACAATTAGTGAAACACCCTATTCTATTAAAATTTTCCAAAGCAAAATGATCCCTCAACGAGTGAAGAAGATGGCAGCCTGATGGAGCAAAGTTACGGCGGATGAATAATCACACATCATCCGAACCCGTTAAAGTTTTTGAAGTGAAGTTCACTACATGAGGCCGCCCGTTGTCCTGTGCTGAAAAAACGTCACCGTCCCAGTAGGGACTTTAATCAAGCTTCGACATCGAATTTATGGATGTCTCCTCTGCCGTTGCAGTGACACACTCATCAAAGGGCTCCCAAAGTTCTATGCCAGAACCATCCAAACGCACAGCGAAACATCCTTGCGCTGTGACGTATGTGAACTTTGTGTAAGTAGTCCCGAATTTGAACGGAGAACTCACGATTTATGCAATGACCATTCAGCTCAAAGGAGTGTTACCGTATTTGTATATGTCTACGATGTAAATTTGACTGCCGCAAAGTATATATTCAAAAGATATCCGTCTTCATTCATCTCACACCATTCGTAAGTCTCTTCGTGCAGTAATCGGAAGACTCTTTCCGGCAAGCATTGCACAACTACGTTTACGTCATATAACATGGGAGGGGGCCAAAAAAAGATATTTTCAGACATTTCGAGACGAGTCAACACAGTACCAGCAAAGTTCGCAGCCCAGACAAAACGTGGTAACGAGTACCAGGCGAGGATACCAAGAGTTCCTTCCTAATAAGCAAGACTGGAGCTCGCATATCGCCCTTCATTATCACCAAATTGCAACCGGTTATTCTCCAGCCCGCACTGACTGAGAGACCTTCGGATACTTATTCACTCCAAACCGCTGCGAAACTTCTTGTATGGCGTCACCCATGGATAGCTACCTGGAGACCAGTACTCTCGATTTGGAAACCTCCAACATCGAGCAGCTCCGACAACGTCGCTAAACTGTCTAGACGTCCATCTTCACCACAGTCGCCTAGCCGTTGATGGAATGATCTGGACGATCCTGATATGGAAAGACCGTATATTTTCTTGTGACTCGAGGACGAGGTGAGCCCTGCGTTACATCGAGCACTCGAGAAGAATATCCTCCCTACATGTCGTCGCCCGTACCTTCTTGGAAACTTTGTACTGCTACAGGATTGGGTGACACCACATGAAATCGAAGAAGGGCGTTGGAGAAACATTCGCCTACTTGGGATGGAGGGGCGTTGAGTACCTGAAAAGGTGGAATATTCAAACAGGTCATCTGACCCAAATCCTCTCGATTACCTGGTTCGGGCGGAGTTCAATAGGGTGGTCTACGGTGCGGAAATAGTCGCACCTATTCACTGCTGATTCTCTAGCACCCACTCACGGTCCGTGCAAGAATCTCTCGCTGGCGCTCCTCCAAATAGGCTGTGGCGAAGTACATAATTTAGGCATTTGATATGCTCTTTAATATGGTGGTGAAAATATCCGATAAGAATTCAATAAAGTGTAACTTACAACGCCTCGAATGTCAAGGAAGAAAAAGTCTTTTTTCGCCCCCTGTAGACCCTCGTTATATTCACCCCACCCGTGAAGAAAATGTAAGCCTGTTGTTCGGATGAGTGCCCACCCTTTCAGCTCCAAACTCATGCGACCAACACTCACTGTGGGTGCATCCTAGAACTCGGTGCCTGTACACAAGCAATTTGACAGTCTGTAGTCCGACGTCGATGCCAGAAACAGGGAAAACAGAATTCAGTGATTCAGGTGCGTTCAAATGGGAGCGATTCATTTTCTCCGATGCGATTCTCACCGCGAACAATAAGAAATGAAGTCTCGGAGTACTTGTTCTAGCTTACAAAGCCATGCATTTTCTTGGTAAACACACTGCTTTTAAAAAACTCTCTATAATGATGGTGGGAAATATGCCACATACTGACCTATCGTGTGCTATTTTTGGCAGAAACTGTGCTTGTGTATGTGGGATCTTCCCGCTCAGGATTGAACAGACATGGGAATAGAGTTCGAAGCTGCTTTTGATATGCTGATCGATGACGAGGTGAACGAATATAGCTTACGAAGTAGCACTGACAGTATGACGGAAGGACGATCACGACCTGAATTGAAATACTAACGAAAATAGACGAGAGAGCTGTTTCAACTCACCGTGTAGGTCTGAAAAATCAGCGAAGGCCCTTTCGGAAGATATTTGATGCCGAGAACGGTAGTGACTCCTGCAGTACACCAAGAACACACAAAGATCACGATTAGTAAGGCAAACGACTGCATCAACTGCAAATCCTGTACTGCGATTATTAATGATTTGCAACATTTCCTCTCCAAAAGAACTGATTTTTCCGAGGGATATTTCTCATACTTCCATCTGCAATCATAAAAATATTTCAGTAATGACAAGGTAGTTTTCATGACTCCCGTGCTTGTTCATATGTTTGATACAGTCGTCGCCGTGATCCCATTTCAATATGAAAGGTCTTTCCGATCCTTGAGAAGAATCTGTTACCTGACAATTGATGCTGCTGCTATAAGTTCGCGTCTTTTCCGAGAAGAACGTAATACATTGCACATTTCTTCGCGGTAAGGTGGAATGGCACTGCGGGTAGGAACCAGCATTTTCATTCAGTGAGCATCAACAGAAATCAGCTCTGTGTTTGCAAACTTTGTGTCGTGAGCAGTGCTTTCCCACGTATGGAATACATTCTATGTTCCATATGCGCTGCTGCCTCTCATCCCACCGCATTTTTATGTTTAGTAAAACAAAGACGAGGCTAAGAATTCATGAAAGTAAGCAGTACCACACTAATTTTTTGAGCTCATTCTGAGCCGCTAGAACACACATGCACCCTTTTTGTTGATGCCGCTTGTGCAGCCTGCTGCACTGCGCATCTCTTACCAGTTGCGTTTGCTCGTTCAATGCACACTAGTATGGGTGCAGCATGGCTCGTGGCTTTGATTTATTTAGAAATAAAAGGATGATGAAGAGAGAATGAATGGGTAATTCGTACTTTCTTTTCTCCCGACGATGAAGACTGTGATCGAGAGGACGTTCTGGATGGCTGTTGACCTGAAATTAACATGCTGTATGAAAGACATTGGTGATCGATGTTCGGGAATCTCTTCGAGAGGCGCCACGCAATGAATTCCCGCTCAAAACTGCATGGTCTAACAAAACTATGATTGCAATCATCATGTTACGTGCGAACCTTGAAGAGGACCACGAATTTGCCATTCATACAGAGCACTGGTTAGTAGTGATGTTCTGATCGTTCAACCTGTGCATGAATTTCCAGGGCCTTCATTGTGCAGTCGCTACCACCAAAGTCAGTCGGGGAGCGTCAGGAGAGCTTGGAATTTAGAGCGGCACCAGCCCGTTTCCCTCTACTCATCAAACGACAAAGCCCAGCAATCTGAAGAAAACAGGCTGGCTCCACACCAGAGCCCGTGTCGCGTAACACGCCCTGAATGACTTGAAGACAGTTCCGCGCTCAAGTAGTACATGGTCTTTCCTTCCTTGTCAGGTGCTCCCAGCTCCAAAGCAGACACTCGCCGCCATTTGCGGTCCATCACGGGCACTCCAATAGTGAGCGAGGAGCGAGCTTGGCCGCCCACTGAAAAGGTTCTGAGTGTCTAAACGCCAGCCGCAGGTTTGGGACCGCTCACTTGTTAGATGCCCTCTGACAGAGAGCCGATCAGTTGTTCTTCGTTTGGAGCGGCGGGCATTATCGGAATTGCATGTCTTTTTTGCTGACCACGCTCACGCCCATAAATAATTCTGCTCTCCTTTATTACATTTTATTCATTAGGAGCACATGCAGCCAACTGCAACCCATCTCGCAAGGTAAAACGCGTAAAAATCACGAGTGATGCAATTTTCGTGGTGCAAAAGCTCGACATGCACTAAAAGATGCACGCTACCGTAACCCCAAATTCGGACGCCGAGTTTTTGAAATTTTCTTTTTTAAGTGTTTTTCGTCCGTGTTTTTGTTGTTTTTCGTATTCTTTTCTTTGCATTGGATGATATCCACTACTGGGAGATGCGATAAAGCGATTTGTGAGCCAGGGGTTGCACAGAGACCGCAGGGCGGTGTGACTGTCAGGGAGCGATTTTGTTTATGGTGTTCTTGAGGGCTCTTTTTTTTTCTTCTTTGGGGAATTACTTATCAGCTACTGTTTCATAATTGAACAGCAACTATCCATGACACTTTTATCGCGGGAGCTGTCTTTAAGTGATAGCTACTGTATAGGGGGAAGTCTCAATCCCATCACGCACCATTGCTCCAAACTACCAAATCCCTTCGAGAATAAAGAACCTAGTGGATCGGCAAAACCGATCCGGGATAAGTACCACTTCATTCGCAACTAGCCCACTCCAGTGCTAGCTCAAAAGAAATTAAGAAAACAATTCTATCAACTTGCGTACTTCCCAACCTCTTCCTCCTTCGCTTGTTATGTTTTACTAAAACGAGTACACAAAAAAGAATCAGCAGAACGACTATGTTGAGGCCGTTCATAACGGCAACTACTAACCATCCCAACTTCCGAGGCATTGCTGAAAAATCAGAACTGTCAATAGGAAACGAAATTTACTACTGACACTAACGAAACTCATTTCTCTAGCGGTACCTTGGATTGGTGTGCAAAATTCAATCTCATCATCATCCATGAGCACTGCAGAAAGTACAACTACAGCCGATCCAAGCAGCAAC
>MU947678.1:0-10911 GCA_036418165.1 Cooperia oncophora
CTCACCCAGCTTGTCCATCTCAAACGTATCGATGAGGATAAATGCATGATCAGATATATACTCTAGTTGTCTGCGGACGGTTGGGCGTGTCAGGCAGTATGAGTGTGTCACGCCGTCAAAGCCGTTCTCTGCCTTCTTGTTGAAGCGCGCATGCGACAAAAAGTGGTAGAAAACGAGTAATACGAACGATATGATACAGTCATATCACTTGCTCGCTTTAACAACTGGTGGAGAACGGTTTGGCACCGCGCCAAACTCATCCCGCCTGACACGCCCAACCGTCCGCAGCGAACTATACTATACGTTCGAAGGCCAGTTTGAATGGGAGTGGAGCGAGGGGTGTACATCCAAGTGAGGCTGGTCAGCGCTGAGCTGACCACTATGTTATTCAAAGTGTGGGGTGATGATGTACTGATGACTTCGGATAAGAAAGGAGAACAGTAAAAGTTCACTCAGATATTTCCCAGTTTCGCTTGTCACTCAAACCCTGGACTCAACCCACCTCAAGTCGCAAACAGCGTCACGTGCACCGCATTTGAACCAGGACCTAACTTATTCAGCTTGACACCGCCGTGTTCTATCAATTCATCAAGCTACGGAATATCCTGCTAGTTTGTGCGCGTCACTGCAACGAGGACCTCCTGAATCACGCTGGTGGGGCCAACTACTACCACAGCTAAAGGTCGTCTGCTTCATCTTCTCAAAAGGAAGGTGGAAATCAAGAGCTGCGGAAAGGTAGCGATAAGCAACGAGAGAGCAATAAAATAGTAATAATCCAACAAACAGTTGTCTCTCACTGAAAGTCTTCTCCTGACAGTAATCGGGTCAGCGAAACAGGAGATTGATTTCAATGTGCAGGCCGTAGAGAGTAGACTGGGGCAGACGATTGGCTTGACGTAACAGCGAGAAATCGCATTTTATTTTGTATTCATTTGGGATGTAGTGCCATTGAAGTACTCAAGTGAAAGCATGACTGCATGGGAGTTGATTTATGGCAGTCGAAACTCGTTCAAAAGACACATGACAATTGCCAGTTGCACTTGCTTATTCCGGAACGGCAAAGTGAAAAAAACAGCGCCACCTGCAACAAGCCGAGAATCTCACATTGTTCTTAAAATAAGGGGCTGACAAAAGCCGCGCTGTAAAGACTCCACTTTTTTATAAACTACTTCTGCTGGAATTGTGAAGAGTGGTGGGCAAGGTAGCGCGCTCTATTGAGAAACCGCAACGCGAGTTGACACCCTCGCGGTCACCCAAGCGCCAGGTGCACCTTTATAAAAGGAAAGCCCGCAATCATTCGCCATTACAGATAGTGGATCAGGAGTTTGCATATAGATGATTGGATTGTGAGTAATTTCATAGTGAAGAAAAAAGCAGAAAAAACATGTCAACTGCCCTAGATAGAACCCCATTTTGTACTTCTGTTTGTACCTGCCCGGTTGACTCCATCTCCAACAGTACGCCTCATCCGCACAGCTTATTCAACGATAGGAACTCTACTACCGTACGAAGTGACTTTTCATGCTTTTTCGTCCTGCAGCTTCGTTTTTCACTGAAAGGCGGGCCTTGAAGGCGGAGTCTGGAGGCGGAGTCACTGGAAAAAAGGAGGCGTCACTGAACCTATTGCGCTATAGCGCCCCTCCCTTACAATTTTTTGATGCGAAACCGGTACAAGGTTGTTCGTCACGACCACACTACCCTCCCGACACCATATTTTCAACTTCTATACCTAATCGCGGACCGTACCTTTTAATAGATTTAACGGATCGAGATCGGCTCACGCTATTGTGATTGGGATTTTGGATGAATCATCGCGACAACATCTCTAAAAGGGGCTTCGTACAACATCTCTTCATTAAAAATCGAAGATATATAAGATATTAAAAAACGTGAGCGCATTGCCAAACTTCCCAATTTCTTTTCATAAGAATCTCTGCTAGTAGGGAGAAGCCGGATACCGCATTGAACCTGCAGGAAAATAAAGACTTTTTTGGTCTGTCAGTTCAACGATCCAGAACACTCATGTGTGACCTAGGCAACCCGTTGTAACAGTCAAGGACGTAGCACGTTGGAGATTACCAGGAGTGGGGTCATATTTGGTCGCTAGAAGGAGAGGGCCCCACAATTGCATTCGAGAAATTTTCCGGTGATTGGCTTTTCCCGGTTTTTCCTGTACCAAGTGCACTACACGTGAGGGGGGGGGGGGCAAAAAAAAGTCACTTCGACCGAGTCACATATCAGCAAAGTTTTCGCAGCCCAGACAGAGGACGTGGATACGAGTACCAGGGCGGAAGATACCCAAGATGTTCCTCGATAAGCAGGAGCTGGCTCTCGCCCATCACCTTCATGTACACCAAAATATGAAGCCATCTCCAATCGCAGCGGACTGGAGAAGGCCTATGGAATTCACGCTACCTAAATAGCTGCGAAATTCGCATGTAGTCACAGATGAACAGCACTCTTGATCTGAAAGGCCTTCAACATCGAGCAGCTCCGACAACGTCGCTACGGTCCAGGATATCATCTTCACCGCAGTCGCCAAGGCGCGGTTGGTGGTATGGACCGGAAGTTCCTGGAATGTGAAGACCGATATTTTCTTCGTGGACCCCGGACTGAAAGTGAACGCTGATTACATCAACCAACTCGTAGAGAATATCCTGCCTTCACGCCACCGCCTGTACCTTCTTGGAGACTCACTACTGCTACATGATTGAATAAAAATTGGTAGCCCCGCTCACTCTGACACTTATTTTATGCGCCGAGGCCATTTGACTCCACGTAGCGCTTAACAGCCTCTGCGTGCGGGTTGACAACGATTTCAGTGCAAAAATGCTTTTGCAGCAATGCAAAAATGCTTTTGCAGCAAATCGGCGATAGGTTGCGCCGTGGTCAAAAATGAGTGTCGTACTCGTGAGTAGGGCATCCAGTCATCCCCGTAGCCCAACTTTCAGCAAGAGTTTCCTCAGTAATGTTTCGAGAGCGCAATAGTTAAGTAGGGTCGACTCGTGAACTTTGAGTGTACAGAATGAGCTCTTAAATGGCATATATCCATGTTATATACATCACCACGCACGCAGGAACACAAGGAGACGGAAATCCGAAAATGCAAAAAGTATCCGAAAAATGCAAAAGTTTGTCGCCAAGAGGATCCGAACTACAATCCTCCCTTCCGAGAGCCCACCGCACTATCCACCACGCCATCCATCGACGGGAACAGTAGTTGCGGAAATCGTTGAAGTAACTTCGGTACTACTTTTCTCCATGCACTTTTTTTGACTTTATTTTGCTCTCTTTTCGATACATAGTGAAGGAACACCTCATAAACTATGCACTCTCAAAGTTACAGCTACAACAGAGCCCAATAACGGTTAAAATCGCCCTTTCTTGCCAAATTGTTTTCACTCATTTTTTGGCATTTCCGTAAACGCATAGCAAAAACGAAACCCACTTCTCTAACCCTTAGACCCCTTAGGCCCTTAGGCAGATTGTAGTGCTGGCTGAGATATCTATGTGCCCTAGCTCAGCGATCTTGTGATAACCTTGAAGCGAGAACTGCAGCGTTGAAAAGCAACAATCGCTCCTGTTCTCACAAGAAAATAGGACTTCCACTGCTCCGACCTTTTGAAGGGAAGTAGCTACTTCCGGTAAGATGTTTAAACCACAACCAAGATAACAACTTTATTTGGCTGACGTATCGGACAAACATGGTAGTCGAAACTCGAGCAAGCCGAGCTCCTAAGGCTCCGACGAAGGCGACAAGGCCGAAAGGTCAGCCAAACGAAGTTGTTAACATCTTGGCTGTGGTTTTAACATTTAGTCAGAAGGACTTCACACGATGCCAAGATGGATTGAAAGTCGATTATGGATGCTGAGGAAGTAGCTACGTTAATTTGAAAACTGTAAATCAATAAAACGTTTGACCCTCTGCGTCCGGTCGGCATGGAATTGCGATCTGGAAAAGAAAAAAAAACCATATTGAAGACAGCTGACTACAACATAATCGCATGGCCTCGCCACAAACTCTCTCACGTCGGACTGGGGTTGCATTAAGTGGTGACCCAACTCAATCAGCAGTTTGGCGTAACAAAGACAATAAAATGGCAAGATATTTATTTAATCTATGATCTGAACACAAATCAACAACCGTTCTGAGATGCAATGTTACCAAATACAACCGTACCTTGATAAAAACCATGCAACAAAAACTACCCTATGCTAGCTCATAACAGTCTATCTACTTAAATTTAAACATGCCAACAATGAGCGCAAGAGCGATAAACGTACACAGTGGAATCATAGCTGAAATTATAAATAAACCTACGCCTGTGCTTTGCTAATCATTCCCTTCTCTCCCATTCCTCCCATACCGCCCATGCCTGGCACTGGGTCCTCTTTAGGTAATTCATTAACAACACATTCCGTCGTAGCAAGTAACGAAGCTACACCTGCGGCATCTTGCAACGCCGTTCGCACAACCTGAACGACATGAGGTGACTCTGGATGTTCACGTACACTGGATATTTGGAAGAGGACTTTTGACTTCTGGGAATAACTCACGAAGCTACAACATGCACTATTCTGCATAGCGCAAAGCGAATGAAAGAATCCGTGACTTCAGAGACTTCTGCACAACGAGCAAATCTTCATTAAATGACCTTTGTGGGATCGTATATCTAGCGTCAAACATGTCGACAAACTTTTCACTGAGTCTCGTATCCTTAACCAGCCTCTGTCTTCAGTAATCTGAGATGAAAAGTGACGAACCAACCATCAACATACGCTATTACTACCACAACGCTTCTCACACCTATCTGAAGCTAGTTCTCAATCGAATCGTTACCGTAAATAACGAAGTAGCCGATCCCATTGCTACAATGGCGACTTACCGTGATCGCTACCTTTATTATCGCCACATCGGTGCTCTATATTGGTAATTACGTGCCTTAACGAGGAGTTCTTCGTCATACTGCTGTAAAGAAACCATTTCGTGCTTCTTCTGACTTTGCACTATCGGCACGGCTCTCCACATCATTTGTCGTAAAAGCGGAAGCATATGGATGTGAGAAGATAGACATTGTCTACGCCATCAATCCAAGGCATAGGGTCTGCAGCGTTGCTTACCAGCTGTTTACTCGACACCGCTCGGGATCCAAATCGTTCGTTATCGCGTACATAAAGTTAAGGCAACGATGAAATGCAGGTTGCGTCCTCGTGACAGTTGCTTTCAAGATCTGAGCGTCGCATCTTTGCGTTGCTGCTTATGATCTTCGAAAAGCTTCACATTCGAGTTCCTTCTCCAAGTCGTACATTCAAAATGAAGCAGGCATTCCAAAATTCTACAGTATCTCATCCTAACTTGAGCACTTCGCGTTAGACGGAATGCGCGGCGCCCCGCCCCTCATCTTGTTGAAACTTCTACAGGTCTGAATGTCTTCTGTACGTCTTCAGCTTGATGTCCTGTTCCTAAGGCAACGTAAGCGGGTATGGTCGTGTTCGAAACTTCCTTTCCACACTACAGCATCCCTATGAATTAATAAATAAAAGGCAGCACTAATAAGCACCATACAAAATGGCTTTTCTCGTCGTTATCTTACCTGCCCTAGCACACCGTTCGGCACCAAACTCACTGGAGTCGAAAAAAAAACATATGGAGCCGTCGCTGGTGGCGCATGCGTCACTCTGCGTTCATACTTTGCGACAGCGTCCACCAGCGTTTCGAGCGAGTGCCAGCGGCTAGGAAAGTATAGACATCGATCTAGTGAAGGCCCGCGCTTCACCATTCGTCCACCGGCCGCTCCAGAGTAGAAGGATAAGGCGAGAGTAGGAGGTAGTAGACTAGCTGATAGACTCCAGATGAAATGGCTCACGTGTGCAGCCTGCACCGTACAACTGCATACCGCAGTCTCCCAACTCAACTAATCTAAGCCTTACCTCCTACTTCTCCAATTACTCTCACTCTCAGCGCTCGTTGAGCGCTTGATTTGCAGAACCATAGATGCTAGTGGTCGCTTGTGGACGCTGTCATATAGTATGAACGCTTCAGCCTTAGATGGTGCCAGACTTAAAGGATGTGATGTTCGTGTTCAGGAAGCCAACTAACCTATTCTAGAAGACTCGAAATACGATAAACGAATCGTGCAATCAACTCGGCGAGTGAAGAATAAATAGTGCCGAGAACTGCACAGTGACAAACAGGATTAATTACGCATTGATCTATTTCCGCAATTCTGCAAGTCTTCAAACTGATACGTATTCAATCGTTTCCAACTCTTGCAATTCTACATCCCTTTAGTTCGTCAATGGTTCACTGATAAGTGACGGGGGAGCCGTGCCGACAGCAGTACAAAGAGTATAAAATGTTCCCTTTGAAGATTTATGATAATAAAACCCCGTTAAGCATCTTAACTATCAACATACAGTACCTTGCGCTGCCTCCAATAGGGAATAAAATCAGTCGTGGATTACGTATATCGCAGTTGTGCCATTAACATGGCTACCTTCGTGTTATTTACGTAACATCGTTCCAATCATTCCCTGACAATAGTCTGATTGTGACTAACTCGCTTTGTTTGATGATGCTTTACACCTATTTCGTTTTCGCAGCCTACAATATCGATTCTCGCACAAATTATCAACTATTAAAAGAAGGAAGAGAGAGAGTAAGAAAAGATCGTGAGATAAAACAAAAACGACTGAGGGCCAGGCAGGACGGCGCCAGAGCTGTGCGTGAGATGGAAGGCATGGTACGTGATCACGTCCTCCACAATTTATTTTCCGCCCGGTGCGAAAGTTCAAACGGCGTTGGCCGTCGGATGGTGAAAGGTCTGAAATATATGGCGGGTGAGGTAGAACTTGAACCCCAGTTCTTCAATTTCAGGGGTAGATTTGCTGAACCAGGCTCTGCTGTGATGTTTCGCCTGGTGACAAAAATTTAGTGATCACACCAGCGTTATGACCACCACACTCTGACCATTATCTTTTTTTTTTCCGATGCAGATCCGGCTTTGGAATTAGGCTCGTGGGCTTCCTTGCATCCAACCACTGTTCGAAATCGTCTCCTTGTTATATACACGACCACTGTTTCATCACAGGCGACAAATCGTCCGAAAACGCGGTCGCTTCTGTTATGCGCAAAGCAAGTGAAAGGAGAAACCTCGAGACGTGCCAATTTCTGCCGGTCACTCAAATTGTGGGGCACTCACTTGTCGGATTTTTTCACCTTCCCAATGCACCAATGCGTTTCACACCATCCGCAAGAGTAGATTTGCCAACGGCTAGCTTTTCTGCAATCTCTCGAACTGTTTGGGATGGGTCAGCCTCCACAAACGCCTTCAAATCCTCGTCAGGTATTGCTTTAGGTCGACCGCTACGAGGTTCATCTTCAAGGCTGAAATCTCCAGAACGAAATTTGTCGAACCATTGTCGCACGGTGCTTTCTCCAACACTATTGGGCCCCCACACCTGGTTAATTTGTCGAGCTGTCTCGACTGCGGATTGACCCAATTTGTAGTTGAAGAAAAATATCGTCCGAAGTTGCTCTTTTGACATGCTTCAAAACGTCTTTGGAAAAGGGACGGCAATTATACCATCAGATAGCGCAAAAAATTCTCTTCAGGATGTACTACTGAGACGCAAGGGAGAATGAGTTTTGATCAGCAATGAATGTACAAAAAATAGTAACACAAAACGCTGAGAACTTTCCGGACAACTAATATATGGGACAACATTCATTTATTCCTTACACTACAAGAAGATGTGTCCCTCAAAGATGTAAAAAAATCACAATAAAAAGATGAGGTTCTGAAACCGTAATTAATGTTTATTACTAGGCATTAATACCCAGATGTAATAGAACTGTGGTAAACATTTGTACTTGTGAAGCCACAAGATGTTCCTAGACGTCTATGGTGAGTTAGTCTTGATTCTGGAACGCACTTGTTGATAGGTCTTTGGTCTAGGCTCGAAGCTGAAACGTTAGCTGAATAAAACTGTTGATTATGTTGGCTGTGATTTAAACTTTTACCCAACTTACTCACATGTAGTAAATATATTATAGAAAGATATCCCCACTACGTCATTGTGAAATTATAGAGAGATTGTGCAGTCAAAGGAAGAAGAGCAACTACATAGCCCTAGGCACATGCAAATCACAATTAAAAGTGGACGCAGAGAACCTTGGCGCTAATTACCCGTTTCTGCCCCAGTCATCCGAAAACAGGCCATTTTTACCGACTTTTTTCTGCGTTGGCAGAATTGGCTGAAAATTTGTTCTCTGGGGTAGTTTGACCTCCTGAACACGAATATCACATCCGCTAGGCACGAAACCTCCTGGCGCCCGCGCTACAGGCGCTGGCGCCAAAATAATCACCGGCGCCTGTGGCGTGGGCGCCAGAAAGTTTCGGGCTAAGCGGATGTCATATTCGTATTCTGGAGGTCAAATACCCCAGGAGACAACATTTGAGCCAAATCTGTCCACGGAGAAAAAAAGTCAGAAAATGGCTCAATTCTGGATGGTTGGGGCAATAAAGGGTAAATAGTGCCAGAACATTTTTATAACAACTACTAATAGATACCAAATAACAATATGTTAACGTAAAAATTACTTGGTTTTATCCTAGATTGAATTTGGGACGTAGTGTACCCACTAAACTTGTCCTACCACGTCGACATGTTCAGCGCGTCGCCGTTCCACATCATTCCGTTGTACTGCCATGGCCATGAGAGGTGGTGTCCTGCATCAGTCTACCCTGTTTTTTTTTAATTTTTTGATGGTTTTCTCTTTATTTAGTCTTAGTTCACAGGTTTCAAGACAAATATAACTCCAGACCAGTGTGCCGATTGTACTGAAAATCTTGTAACAAAGAAAACACTGTAGACAATTCGTCTTTCTTTTGTAAAGCGAGGGTTTGCTCAGAATAGCAAACAGTTGTGAAATCTTACTCGATGAGTTTTCCGAGATTCATCGAGTACATTTTCACTATTAAACAAATTGTAAAACTCACACTATACTGAATGTTGGGCGTAAATAAGTAACCAGGTCAGGTCTAATGAATCCTTGCGAAACGCATTAGAATGTCGTTCGTGGCCATTAGTCTTTGCGTGGTACTAAAGGAAATTTTTTCAGATGTTCTGACAGGTTTTGAACAATTGCTGAATACAGAGATTATCCATCTTATCTACCTGAAACATTCCTTCCATCGGGTGAGCTTTTTTCGCACTTTAATTCTGATAAATTCAGGGGTCACTTGAAAGATCTAAACAATGAAGTGAGGATGCGGCACTCTCTCGACGTGGAGGTGCAGGCGAGAGGGGAAATTGGCGCCGGTCGCGCGCGAACATTGCGTTTGTGCTTTATTTGATGATACATGGAACACAAGTCTCATTTGTCCTCAAGCGCACATTCAGCTATGCATGAAACAGGACTACAACCTTGAGGCAGCGTTCAGACTTGTAGCGCTACAACTGTAGCGCTACGATCGTCGCGCTACAGCCGTCGCGCTACAGCTGTATCCAGCTTATTTTATATTTTTTCCTTTCATTCAACCCTCTTTTGCCATATTTATCTGATGCTGAGCTCTTTTCTACTTTACCGCATTTTTTACCACATTTTAATATAGTTTTTGATACAGAGCACTGTGATAATTGGTTTATTTATCGTTTTAGACTTTAATTATTTTCTCTTCTGTTTTTATTATTATTATTATTCTATTATGTTTCAGAGTTGCTTCTGATATTTGATGGCTTTGCTTGAGGTTTTGCAGTTGTGCCTCACGTTGACCCTGATGACGAAATTGTTTTTGGCATTCACGGACAGGTTGCAAGCCAACAACAGGCGTGACCAGCCTGACGTCGTTTAATTGTGAACATTATTTGATATTCTACGATATTATTCTATGAATGACCTACTTTCTGAAATTATCATAGTGCTCATACTAAAATGTGGTAAAAAAAATGCGGTAAAGTAGAAAAGAGCCCAGCATCAGATAAATATGGCAAAAGAGGGTTGAATGAAAGAAAAAAAAATATAAAAGGAAGCTGGATACAGCTGTAGCGCGACGATCGTAGCGCGACGATTGTAGCGCTACAACTGTAGCGCTACAAGTCTGAACGCTGCTAATAAGCTTGGATTGGTGCGCGTACTGTTCGCCAATCACAACCTGCTCATGTATTGTACAGTCCTCATCATTGGACCGGTGGGGCGGCTCACCCGCTTCAGAGCGCGTTCAGACTTCGCTACTGGGATGGGTGAAATTCACACCGGGGGGGGGGTCATGTTTGTTCATGTTTATTGTGTTTATTTAAAAGAGAACAGGAACAATAAACATGAACAAACATGACCCCCCCCCCGGTGTGAATTTCACCCATCCCAGTAGCGCGATCCTAGTCGAGCGATCCGATCGCGCGATCGCGAAGTCTGAACGCGCTGTCACCGGTCTGCAATGATGAGGACTGTACGTAACAAGAATTACATGTTTGACTCATGAAGATAGTGAGGTCGATGCATTTTTAAAACCACTGTTCGTATCGGGCACGTAAACATGATGGGATGAAGAAAACTCTTCTGAACTATTTCCCTTGGATATCAAACAGCGATTAAACATATTCTTAAATTTTTTTCCCTATTTCTGAAAGACTCCTTCCAGTAATTCAGGTGAGTTTTCCGGTTCAATTTTAGAAAGTTAGGGAAGTATAAATCACTTGAAATATGTTCCAAATTGTGTTGTTGAGAGAAAAAAGTGCTACCGCACGCTCTCGACATGGGGGTGCAGGCGAGCGAGGAAATTGGCGCCAATTGCGCGCGAAGATTGAGGCATGTTCAAAATGCGCGGGAACAAACACTGTTCTGGATAAAGCTTGTTGTTCTTCCTGATCGGTTCGCCAAGTGCTGAGGCGCGTGGACCAAACTGAAGA
>MU947681.1:0-19218 GCA_036418165.1 Cooperia oncophora
TGCTGAAAAGGCAGCAATCAATGCACAGGTGGAAACGTTGTCTAGGAATACAATTGAAAGACGCCAGGATAACTACTACGTGCGTTTCCCATATAAGGATAATCACCCACCGTTGCCGGACAACAGACTGATCGCAATGAAACGTTTAGAAGGAGTGGTAAAAATGTTGAAAAAGAACTCAACTCTTTTCCATGATTATGATTCGACCTTCCGCACTCAGCTGGAAAAGGGCATAATTGAGGAAATCCCAAACGACAAACCAGGAGAAGGTCCGGTTGTACATTACATCCCTCACCAACCGGTTCTCACACCTCATAAAGAGACAACAAAGCTGAGGATCGTGTTCGATGCCTCATCTCACTATAAAAATTGTCCATCTCTGAACATCTTACACCAAGGACCTATAGTCCTTCCTGACCTTTACGCAATGTTAATCCGATTTCGGGTACTGCCTTACACGGCAACATCGGATGTAGAGAAGGCGTTTCTACAAGTACACCTTCACGAAATGGATAGGGATGCTACAAGAGTATTATGGATACGGAATATCGGTATGCCGATTGCAGACGACAATATAATCACGTACCGATTCACACGCGTAACTTTCGGCCTCAATGATTCCCCATTTCTTTTAGCGGGGACCATACACCATCATCTTGCACATTCGGTGGAAGATAGAACTCTTGCCCAAGAAATACGGGACAACTTGTACGTGGACAACCTTGTATTATCAGCGGATACAAAAAAGGAACTCATCAAGAAAGTGACAGCGTCACGTGATACCTTCGCAGACATGCACATGAACCTTCGCGAATTTCTTGCGAACGAGGGAAACCTGAACGATGTCATTCCAGAAGAGGCGTGTGCCAAAACAGATCAGCAAAAAGTCCTTGGTATACGATGGAACGCAACTTGCGACACGCTGCACATTGCGTGCAACTTTCCACCCACGGATACAATATCCAAAAGAATTGTAGCAAGACAACTCGCTTCCATATACGACCCACTAGGATGGTTGGTTAGGCAAAACACTTTCAACAGACCTTGTGGAAGCAGAAGTTCGAGTGGGACACACCCCTGCCTAAAAATTTGAAAGAGTCGTGGGAAAAAATACTCAAGAGGCCAGCGGATTCCACCGTACCATACCAAGGCGACTTCTTCAGACGACTGATTCAGTCCAGTTGGCAGTATTCGCCGATGCCAGCGATATCGCAATGGCTACGTGTGCATATGCAGTTGCTGGAAACGAATCCTCTTTGGTAATGGCCAAATCCAAATTGCCCTCCATAAAAACAGTTACGACAATGCCAAAGATGGAAGTGAACGCATTAACCATGGCGACTAGGTTAGCCTGGGCGGTATTCGAAGCGTTGAAGAAACAGTCACCAAATGCCCCACAAAGACTGAAGGAAATCTTTGTATTCTCTGACTCCCAAATCGCACTTAGTTGGTTATCGCGATCGTCCGCAAGATCAAATCCAGGAGTTCTGGTGTCGAATCGCCTCACAGAGATTCGACGAATTGTCCACGAGTTCACGCAGGAGAATGTTCCTGTGCGTTTCGCTTATGTGAACATGAAAGAAAACCCGGCTGACGCCGGAACACGAGGATTAACGCGCGAACAGCTACAGGACCATCCTGGTGGTTTGGCCCAAATTCTTACGCGGACCAACTACAAGTTGGCCCACTCATTTCTACAACTGCACTTAGGAGAACCAGAAGAGAACGGGCAGAAAGCCAACGTGAATACGTTCGCAACGATAGCGGATATCAAAGAAAGTGCCTGGGTAGATTTACAAAGCTTCAGTTCCCTAACGAAAGCGAAACGAGTGGCAGCAACAGCGCTGAAATTTATAAAGAAAGTCTTGCGTCCACTACCGGAAGAATCGCGTAAGAATATGCAGGAGTATCCCAGAACTGAAGGCTGTTTCTGAGAACGGTCCGGTACTGCAGGCCACAGACATACGAGCGGCACGTATGTCACTAATACGTCATCACCAGTCCATATACTTGAACAAGACCACAGGAAGTCCATGGAAAACTCACTAAGGCTTTTTCTGGGTCCAGATAGGATCTGGCGTTCAAGAGGACGTCTTGGGAACTCCACTCTAAATGACTCCACCAAGACTCCAATTTTTGTAGCTCCAAATACAGACTTGGCACGGCTGATTTTACACGAAGCCCATGGACCTTTCCATCAGGGGATAGAACACACGATTTCTACAGTTCGCCAGAATTATTGGATCCCAAAAGTACGGCAGGCAGTACGCAAACTAACCAGCAAATGTGTCAAATGCATACGCTTCAACGGCTTGCCCTATCTTACCCTGACTCAACGCGACCTACCGACAAGGAGAATGGTGCGTAGCCGTCCCCATTCCAACATATTGGACTTGACTTCTTTGACCTACCATATGACTCCGACACGCGTTGCTATGGTTGCATTTTTACTTGTACCGTGACACGTCTTATCCACTTGGAGATGGTATACAAGCATGAATACTGCGGGCTTTATCAACGCACTCCGGCGTTTCATAGCAAGAAGATGAGCCCCGAGTCAAATCACATGCGAACAATGCACCCGACGTTTACTACTCCTCCACGACCTTGTCGGATTGCTCGTTATACATCATAAGAAGCAATGGAGAAGTTCAGAGAGGTCAATCGCACAAAGGAAATTCGTGGAACAGCTATTTACCCCTCAGTGTCCCTTGGCAAAGGTGGGATTTTAATGAGCGGTGTCAAAAAAACCCCTGCAAACGTGCGAATTTGCACAGTCATTGCGGGGTTCCGGAACAAATTCCAAGCGAACAGTTACATACAATTTTGACGGAAGCGGAAGCATGCCTAAGTTCACGGCCATTAACCTACCAAGGTTCCACTCAGGATGACCTCACTTCAGTTAGACCCATAGACTTTCTACACGAGGATCTGAGCTTAACTCTACCGATAGATACACACCAGGCGTTTTCGCGAGAAGCGACAAAATATTTTGCTACTCCCAAGGTTCCGAGCTGCTCCAAACACGAAAGAGGTAGATTGGCGTCCCCAAAGCCATCAATGAACGGGGTCACAGCTGAAATTTTGGAAATCTGGCAATGAACAGTACCTCATTAAGCTTCTAGCAGAATCAAGCATAAAAAGGTATTAACGGAACAAAGACTATGGCTCAACCCTCCACGACTCGGAGATGGTCGTTGCTTAGTTTTTGGCGACCCGGTACTTCCACGGAGATGAACTGGGCGAGTGGGTCGATGCACAAAATACTAGAATTGGGCAGGTAGTGCACACTATACGGTGATAATATGAGGTTTATTCGCATCGTAGGATTCGCTCTGGCCGGTGAACTTACTAGTACCACTTGAAGTAAACTGGTAATGTCATGGAAGCCCATCATAGAGATGAATCCCAAACACATCAGCATGAAGAGGTCAGAGGGAGACACAAAGAATAGAAAACTCGTTAGGCAACTTGCGTCACGTCGCTGTGCCCGATGCTGCGGAAAACGTCGAGCGGAACAACGACTTCCGTTCGAAAACCAGAATCATATTTCCCAAATTGTTTTTATTTTTTTAGCATGCCTGCTGCTCATTCTTACTGATACAAGCACGAGCAGTAGCTATCAAACGAACGTGCAGTGAGATTACCACACGCGGTGTACTGATCGGCATGCCAAAATCCCGATAGAGGTATTGCTCATCAGCATTCTTGCAACCGATAGAGATATGTGCTCATACATCTTGCACTTTGTACACGACGCATTCAAACCCATTTTTAGCAAAATTGCCCCCACATGTTACCTTACACGATCATTTAGTGACTCTGAAGTGAGAAACTGGGGGTCAACTAGCGGTTATGGAGACCACTTGTCGGAGACAAGACTTCTGCGAACAGCTTGATTGTTGGTTATGTGCTGCAGCCCTCGTTAACCCAGAATGCCGACCGGTAGCTGCCATTACCACAATCGCCTTACTGTTATACACTTCTGTTGCTGTTTGCTATACTGCTGTATGTACCAATGACAGTCGGGAAGCCCATTTGGCTCATCCTTCCTGGACTGTCGCTACTCGTATTGAGGATCATTCGCGCATTGAAGCATATCGTTTGGATTCTCATCAGAAGCTTAGCTCGCTGCATCCCGGGAAATAGGGAACGATCACAACGAGAACGGCTGATCGCCGCTCTGGCAATAATACTGAGCGCGACAGTAACTCAGGTGCACACATGTCAACACGTTAACGTTCTCGAGCACCATCTAACAACATGTTCCAATAATGGCACCCACGAAACATGTAGAATCACACTTACTGAGCTGCTCAAAATCAATACATTTCACCGTGAAGCTTGCTTACGTCTTACCAAAAATACCACCTTGATAGCAAACATCAAGCTTCATTGGAAAGGGCTCTACCTGAGGTGCGCAAAAACCACCAAGTTCTTTACTAGAGCAACAAAACTGAAGCAGATCAGTAGTAAACGATGTCCATGGATGGGATCTTGCCAAGACCTCAAATGTGAAGGAGTCAATAGATCCTTCCTGGTACCAGAGCTAGAGCCAGGGAATCACTTCCCCGGTCGCACCGGGTGCATGGAGTCATGCGGAGGCCCTGGATGCGGCTGCGTTAATTACCACTTTTGACCATTACAATGACAGCTATCTCTTTACCACCAACTCCCTCACTGATTAGGTCGTTCATAACCGATGGAAGAGATATTGCTCTGTGGTACGACACTCTCAAACCCCACTTAGTATGTCCAACCGCAGGACATGCCCGAACACTGAACTGCTCCTTCTATGACGACTGTACCTGTAACGCGGCGGAGACCATTGTGAAATGCACGTGCTCGGATGTAGACATCACAGCAGAGTTTGGCAGAATCGCCAGCAAGCTCCCAATCACCACAGCAGCATGGGAAATGCAGAAAACGATCCAACTCGGTCGTAACAAAGATATCCAGCATGGTGTCAGCGGATTTTATGATCGAGTTCAACCAGACGATCGACACGTCGACTAAGGTTACATCTAGTCAAACATGCGATGTTGCAAATGGTGCCGTTGAAGGTTGTTACCACTGCTCAAAAGGAGCACATGCCACGGTCTCATGTAGTTCGCCCCGTGCCACCCAAGGCGAAACCTTGTGCGGTCACCATGCGTTCGTGGTCCCGTGTGGACCACACCTGTGGAATCGACCCTACGGTTCCATCTCGATTCAGCTCAGCAGTTTCTTAACTGTTTGATTCTGTGTCGACAAGGTCAAATATTTCACTTTGACCGGGATTTTGAAATACACCAATGATTTACATGAAACCGTACGAGTCATGCTAAAAGGAAACTCTACCCACTACCACGAATTCAAATTACCGGACTTGACCCACATAGCTACCGTAATATTCAGTTGGTACAAAACACTCCTATGTGGCCTGATAGGGGTGCTAGTAGCACTGTTTTTGTCCTACATGTTTCTACAAACCTTAGGACTACGATTATGCCGAATTTTCTTGCACGGCACTCTTAAAATCTTGTGCACTCCAGTGCATATTATGATATTTCTGGCAAAAAAAGATACAAAACCTTCCATTTCGACGCAAGACGCATGAAAAACATCTCTGACAACAGAACTGCTGACACATCAGCGCAATTCCTTTTAATGTACATATTCAATATTGTTACTATCAACATATGCTTTACTTTGATTAACATACCACCTACACATTTCCTATCGCGTCTTTGCAGACAACAACGCAACATGTCTACGCTGACGCCCGTGTCGAGATCGCAACTCCTCCTGAATCTTCGAATGGAGAAGCTGAAAAATCAACAGTTGCGGAAACAGAACAAGAGGCTCATGGAGGCCCTCGAACCTTTGCCGCAACCGCGAGAACTTTTTGACATGCTCGTACGCACATTCACTGAAGTCAGTCACACGTGACTGCTAAAGTTCTCAATCAGGACCATTCATACGTCAAACAGTTGGATGCAATCAACACATTGGACACTCAGATCGAAGCTCTCCGCCTACATTCCACTTAACTCGAGCCGAACTCGTCCTCTTACATAAACAATACGCTGGACTCACGGCTACAAAAAGGTTGACCCCGGAGCTTTGGGAAACATACCTTGCAGAAACTCATCTGGACGCTGAAGACCAACCGATTGTTCTTGATCCAAGCCTTCAAGAGCAGCTGATCCAGAACTATATGGAGTTCCTTGGGAACTATAGTGTAGCTCTGGCCATAGTTCGGCAGTCCATAGAGGAGGACAACGACTACGATCAATATCGTGACGATCTTCTGAGAACCCAGGAAGCCTGGTCATGCGAACGGAATTCATTCCAAGACGTAGTGATGTCCAGGCTCGACACCATCTATGGCATGCTCAGTGCCAAAACTCTTACAAAACAACACAAAAGATTTGAGTTGCGAGTAAGTAGAAAACAGTAGAGGCATGGCCTCAAAATTTTGCGTTCACCAAAAGACCAGCATTTGAGAAAGTAATAACCTCCCGAAAAGTTCTCCGGAATGTGCTACCGCCAAACGTGTGCTCTAGCGATGTTTGAGATGAGCTAGCGGTGCGCAACGCGGCTGCGAGCCGTGCTCAATTCAAACTTGCAACCACTTTCCTTCTATCCACTGAAGTCCACAGATTTCTGCTTTCCTATAAAACTGTACTTGCGTGTATAATTATGTTTTCTTTTCTTCTTCCAACTGAAATGAATGAATGCATTACGCAAAGAAGTGTTTAGCCAGCCGGAGGTGTATTGAGGTGTTATCTTTACTGACTTCGTGTTACGTATCTGCTTTTTGCGGGGCCAGGCGCAGTTTTCTTCCTAGAATCTGTTCCGTATTCCGTAGTTAGGTTGCGTCGCGTAGTTCACTTAAGTTGCAATCTCTAATTCATTTGGAAATTATTCTTGCAGGATATTCTCTCTTTCGCTTCTTCGGAAATGCCATACGCGGTATATCTTTGATGGGTTTCTAGGATTCTTCAGATATAGTAAGAAGGGCTGCCATCTATCATGATGCGCCGGGAGTCTCAAGATCTAGTTTATGTGACACCAGTCGATCGTATCTGACTTCCCTTGTACTATCCGGTTTTCCTTTTTCAGGTAAAAGTGTATGGTCCTCGTTTGGTTGGAGTTCTGTATGTTGCAACTATTTTTATGGCCATAACCTTAACTCTGGAATTTTCATTATTACTTCACTTTGTAGACTGTGACGTCATTAAGAGAGAATAAATTTTGCTTAAGTAAACTTTCGCTAGCGGAACTTCAGTATGAAATGTGTTTTCACATGCATTCCTCCTACTTATTGTGAACGAAGTGTAAACTTTTGATTGTCCTTCGGCAATGAGGGACTTCGAATCTCTCCCCCCCCTTCCCCCTCTACATTACTGAGGAGAGAGAGAGTTGTAACTGGATCCTCTTTAAGGGGGAAGTCGTGCTGGCACCGCCCTTTCGCGCATTCCCATGCTGTACCCTATCTGTGGAAACAACGTTAAATACGATGGCCTCCAAAAACGACGTCATGAATTAATGAAAAGGTAAAGAATGAAGCCTCCGCCGTTGATCAACCCCTTTGTGGGATGGCACGCATTCTACTTCCATTCAGAATCGCAGTGGCTTATTGAATGCGATGTGGCCTATACAATGACTTGCGGTGGCCAGCCGATGTACAAGTCAGTGTTTTATCCTCCCAGACGAATCTGGTACCAATTCCCCGAAGGATAGAAGGCTTGGTTGGCTTAGGCGAGAGTCGACTCGGGATTTGAACCCGGCATCGCGCGAGTGAGGTGACGCGCGCCACTTGTCACTACACCCACCTCCGCGCCAATTAATCGCGCCATGAACTAATAAAGAATGACATAATCAGCATTCCGGACCTTTCTATCGCAGAAGCACATCTACTTGCACGAGGAAAGCCCTTTCTAGAAGTTGCACCTTCCCAATAGCTCTGCGTGAAAGCGCTATGCATGGCGCATTGCAGAGGTGATGCCAATTGGCGCCCAATGAACTATTTCCTGATATCCTTGGCAAAAGCATACAAAAAACAAAGTCTTCAGACCGACTGGAGGTTCTATGGCGTCGCAGGGGTTGATTTTTTTATGTCGTGGGGCAGTGATCACGGAGTGATCAAAACGGGGGATTTTTCCGAATAGCAGGCTGGGAAAATATGAAAGTTTTGCTGGAAAGTAGAAAGCTTCGTGCTCCCGGCACAGTTCTTCTTTTTACGAATTGGCTCTCTATGAAGCTTGTTATGGCTGTTCAAAGCCATAGGACTTTGTGGATGACCCCCTAGAATCACGGGAGGATCACAACGCGGGAGGAAAATTTCTAGAAGGAATGTTTCTGGAAATCGTGTCAAACCCAAGCTAGTGCTCTACATTACTGCTTTCCCCTCTCCAAGCTCCACTCTCAAAGAAGTTATGGGTGTTCGAAGCGAGGGGTACTTTTCGAGTGTTTGGCTTGAAATTGGCTCCAGGTCGTAAAATAGCGCGCTCCAATACGCTTGTATTAGCGCGCTCGCCGGCGCGCTAATACAGCGCGACCGCGAACAATTAATATTCAAAAGCTAATCCATAATTCTAGTTCGTAGTACTTCTGGTGAGTTTTTTGTCGTTTGTTTTGTATTCTAGGTTTCTTTCTTGTTTTCTAGTAGTTTTCTAGGTTGCATTGTTGTAGTGCTTGGCACTATCGAACTATTCCTACCCCAGTCTGCCGAAATCAGGCCGATTTTTTAATCGATTTTTCTTAGAGGGGCAGAGGATGGAAATTTAGTTGCAGTGGTATTTCAACCTCCTGAACACGAATATCACTTCCGCTTCGCCCGAAACTGTTGATCGATTTTGGTGATTTAGGGTATTTTAGCGCCGCGCCACAGGCGCCGTCGGAGGCGATTTCCTTAACACGTTGACGACGAGCCATTTTTCCCATGACTTGCGCGTGGGACGGCACATTTTTCGCATTGAAACTTAGTAATTTCCAAATAAATGAATTACTACGATCAAAATGTACCGAGAAATGCAAGAGACGAGTATACCAATCTCGAATCTTTGACAAAAATTTAGCTCCTATTGCTCCAATATATTCGAATGGCCATTTTTTTTACCAACTTTCTTCTCTGGAGACAGAACTGACTGAAAATTGTCTCCCTCGGCGTTGGTTTGATGAATATCATAAAGAGAACAGTATCGCTTGCCCTCGACCCGAAAATGTTCGTTCTTGAACTAATTTTATGAAAAGTAAGTGAAACAATCGCGCAGATTTTGACTTATATAATAACTGTGGGAGCGACGGGTTGCCGTTTCACAAGACAAGCTTCTCTTTCGTCCACGCGATGACGCGAAATCCCGTCAACGCGGGTAAGGGACATGAGATTTTTGTTTAGGTGGTCGGTCACCTGTTAGGGGACAAGGTCCAGGAAATTTGATGATCTAGGACATTTTGGCACGGGCGCCAGGCAGTTTTGTGGCAAGCGGTTGTGATATTCGTGTAAATGGGGTCAAGCTACCCCACGAGACAAGTTTTCAGCGACTTTGGTGGACCTAACGTATTTTGGCGCCAGCGCCTGGGCGGGGCCAGGCAATTCCCGGAGGAACAGAGTGTATATTGTGTTTTCAGGGGCTCAAGCTACCCCACGAGAGAAGTTTTCAGCGATTTTGGTGACCTAAGATATTTTGGCGCCGGTGCCTGTGGCGGAGGTGCCAGGCAGTCCGGCGGAAAACCACTATGCTGTTCGTTTCAGAATTTCAGTCTACTCCTATAGACATTTTTGAACATACTTGGTTGCTCGCACGTCTTTATTATTAGAGCAGTATGCGTGCGGACAGGCATTGTCCGACACTCGTCCATGAGACAGACGGCTGTCGCCCTACCATTGTCTCGACAACCGTAGATTGCGTCAACTGTTTAAATCACTAAAATCGATGAAAACTTGCATACGGGAGTTATTTGATATCCTGTTTACCAATATGATAATTATTCTTGGCGCTGACATAGTACACTGGTCATCTGCGCTTTGCTAAGACTGAGCCTGGCCTGAGGGAAATCTTCCCTTTTTCTCAGTTTCAGCCTCAGCAGAGCGCCAAATAGCGCTGGTATGGAGAAATGATGTCACACTCGTGATCAGGACATCGAATAACATCTATAGACAAAGTTTCAGCATGTTTTTTTTGGCGTAGGAATAGTTCAATAGCGCCCAGTTCTCTTTATTGTCATTTTCTTCGTCCCTTTTGCGCTTCTTTTCATTTGTACCCTCGTGACAGGGGGGGTCGTATTAAGACCCTTATTTTGGGGGGGTCGTATTTAGCGGAAATGATCACAACGCGATGGCGTGCCCTGCATTAAATAGGTACAGTATTAGGGCAGTTATGATCTTCCAGCCAACATCTTGTTTTACGCTCAAAGATTCGCAGAGCTAAATGGCTCTAGGCGTTTCTACGGCCTTTATAGGGTGGGCTGAAGGATATAAGTTAAGAGGAACACGGACACAGACCCACTCATACGACAGGTATGGCACATGTACGATTACTGTGATATGTCAAGGTCAAGACCTCTCCTGTTCCGCCCAAATAAGCCGCGGTCAGATAGAACAGAGTTGAAGTAGCAGGTAAGCCCTATGTGACTAATGGGATCACAAGGGTAAAGAAGAGTTTCTTCTGTAGCAAAACTTATTTTAACTTTCGGCACAATTTACCCTTTGCCGTCCCAATCATTCGAAACCAGGTCAGTTTTTGATTCTCCGCCCGAAGTAGTTTGACCTCCTGAACACGAATATCACATCGGCTTGACCTGAAACTTCCTGGGGCCCGCCAAAATACTCAAAATCACCAAATTCGCTGAAAACTTGCTCCCAGGGGTAGTTTGACCCCCTGAACACGAATATCGCATCCGCTCGGCGCGAAATCTCCTGGCGCCGGCGGCAAAATTCTTGGAATCACCAAACTCGCTGAAAACTTATCTGTGGGGGTAGTTTGGCTTCCCGAGCACGAATATCACATCTGCAGGGCGTGGAGAATGCTCAGGAGTGAATAAGGGGTGGGGGAGGGTATACGTGATAGCGCAGCACACTTCTGCTCGACTGCACCCTTTCCCCGAGATAATCACCTCCTCTGCTACGGCCCTGAGCTTTAGTGAGGGGAAGGATAACTCACATAGGCATCCAAGGTGCTGCTTTTCTTCACCGTTCGCCGAACAGCCCTAGCACAGAGCTGCGCGTAAAAGCGAATGCAGCCTGTGCTGCACGCGCCAGAATCGGAACATGCATGTGATGAACTGCTTGTGACGTATGCATCATGCGTTTTTAGACTGGGCGGATGTGATATTCGCGAAGAACTACCTCAATTCACAAGTTTTCGGCGATTTTAGTTATTCCGAGTATTTGTGCGCTGACGCCTTTGGCGCGAGCGCCAGAAGGTTTCGGGCCAGGAGGATTTCATATTCGTGTTAACCCCCGGGGAAACTTTTTAAACGGTTTTAGTGATCTAAAGTACTTTGGCGCCGGCGCCTGTGTTGCGGGTGCCAGGAGGTTTCAGGCCAAGCGGATGTGATATTCGTGTTCAGAATGTCAAACTGCCGCAGGGGCAATTTTCGAGAATTCTGCCCACGGAGAAAAAAAAGGTGAAAAACTGGATGATTCCGGATAATTGGGGCAGTATAGGGTAAATAGTGCCGAACTTTCAATAAGCATGGAACTATGTTACTATGACATTATACTATAATAGAACTATGAGTAAACAAAATTGGCGCTTATGAACTTGTGCATGCCCAAGCTTTCCCCGATAAAAAATCAGGCATTTTTCTGCAGCCTCTATGGATAAGCGTTATTATACACCTGATATGCGGACAACTTTCCAGCTGTTCCCTCCCTATCGTTCTGCAGTGGCTTATTTTTCTTCACTGACAACGAGGTAGCCTTTATGCACATTTTGAACTGCATAGATAGCGCTGTTTTGCCAAGTGTAAAGCCAAATTGGATTGCAAAGCCCCCTGAGCACCCTTCAAACCAGCCGAGATTCGTGGCTGTAGCTCGCGGACTCAGGTCAACCCCCTATAACAATGAGTGAAACTGGTAAATTGAAAACGTGATTTTTACCAGTTTACAGAGCGTTGAAGCGTCCCTTGCACTGCCATGAGATGATGATCTCCTTTCCGGAAGAAGTGTTTCCGAGAAGTGAACATTTATCACTAAAGGCAAATTTTAAAGTTAAGCAGCAAACGTAAATCAAGTGCGCAGCGTGTTACACGAGCGTCGAACGAGTCCAAAAGGTTGCTTTATCAATAGAAATTCTAAAGAAACTGAACGGAAACATTTACCCTTCTTTTTTCCGAATGACCCTGCGCTGCGGAAAAATAAAGGATGAATCGTACTGTAATGGTCGTTCTTTTGGAATGCGCCACAAAATTCAGTTCCAGTAGTTATGAAGGGGTATTCATGATATTTCCTTCATTCAGAAGAAGCAAATGCTCGCGATTTTCCTTTAAAATCCCGCACTGCCTGAAGAGCCTGGAACCCAGTAGTCAGCTCCTGAGGTATGCCGCACTGCTAGCCTGAGCGTATTGTGTGAATGCTCTACAAGTCACGGGATTCCCTTCTTCCCAAATTCAAGCCCCCAGCATGTGTTTAGCACAAAGATGAAGAAAATGAAACGAACATGCGATGACATTCAGGAAGAAGATTCAAGGCAAGCGGCACGATAAATCCCCAAGACGGTTTGGATTAATAAGCTTAGCAGGACAAAACTCGGCGCCCCTAGACCGGCGCTGCGCTTAGCCTTTTCAAAGGAAGGTACTTTCAGACCCGGACGCCCACCGCCCCCTCCCTTCCCCTCCCACAAATGTCCGACCGATGCTGATGCTCGTATCGCTTCATTTGTGAAGTACAATATGAAGCAAAGGGATTGATATGAAGCGGCTGCGGTACTGCATGGATATAGGAGTGTACACATGCAGCCGTATCTACCGTAGCGCTGACTGAACGATGCCAACCGGGAACTTGTCCTAAATCGTTTCCTTTCTCGTGTAGAACGAAGGCTTTTTTTGCAGTTTGACGTATCATTCCCTTTTTGCCATTTCGAAAATGAGAGCCCACAGAGATTTCAAAAACGACGTGCCTGGGCTTGGTGTTGACGGTTCCTTCCCTCTTATCTTGACCCACCCTCCCTCTTCCGAATCTTATTTTCACTTAGAGAGAGAGATCAATGAAATCGCCAGAAAAATAAGGTTGCACAGGAAAATCTGGAAACCGCAAGTGTCCACTTCGAAAGGCGTAGACGATGAGACTGGAAAGGGAGGAATTGCTCAGCAATCTGTACACCATCATGAGAATAGCAGAATATAGCAGACTTTCATCGATTGCTCGACACTTTTCAGCAAAGACATTAAGAAGCATTCCCGGAGAAAGTGCTTGAGATTTGCACAGAGAGACATCTGGACCGATAATGCACGACGCCCATTTGGAATCACATTATCTAGGCGGGTGTTTTTTGCACTTCAGATATTCTGCCCGCAACCCTAAATCTTTGAACTACTTCTTTTTCGCTCCCAGATGGAGTCATAGATGAAAGCGTGGCTTGGCAGCTCCAGAAGCAGCCTCGCCTTTCCAGATTTTTAACAAACTTCGAAGGATAGAAGTGCAGCACAACCCTTGAAATTCGACACGGGTCGTCCACAAAGAATAGACCCTATTTCACACATTACTGGATCATGGGAAGGCTGTAAGATATCAGTGGTTCGTGCAGGAGGAGACCGTCCAGAATCATCACCCATTTCAGAGCAATGAAGGAGATTTCAGGGTGGGATTGAAGCCATCCTACCAGGAAGCGTATCATTCATTCGTGCAAAACATAGCTTTTCTTGGAACACCAGCCTCGCGTGATCGCATGCAACGTTCCGTGCTAATACGTACGTGCGGCCGTAAAGGTACACCAACTTTTTTCACCATCGTGAATTCCTAGCAGCTTTCAATCAAATATTTTCAATGAATCGCTGAAGCCTCGCCTCACGAAAGAATTCCAGTCAACGAATTTCAGCTGCCTCTTATAATTAGGAAGGCAAGAGTCTTAAGGAATGAAAACCAGAATAGTGAGAAAAACCCGGTCTCGACCACAATTCAGGGAGATATGATCACCATTTGTCGGTGCCATGTAATTTCCCATTGATAAGGGAAGCTTGTACTGAACACGGTCGCACAGTCTTTCTGATGTTTGCGTTCCAAAAATATGTGAAAAGTGATGGACATTATCCCTACTATGCGTCTGTCTGCCGTTTGGAACTCGATATTTTTTTGAAGAGACCCTTTAGAAATTGATGTCAGGTGTGTGTGGGTAGGAATGGGCCAAGATGTGAGGAGCACAAATGCCCTGCGCTGAGTCCGCCCACAAGGGTCGGGACATGCTTAGGAAGAGACTTGTTGATGGGGCAAGAAAGCTCGCATAGCGGGTGACTTATGCAAAAAACTACATGACTCGTAGGTCCGATCGTGTCTAAAACGTTGCCAAAAAGCTGGTGCGAGAGAAGAAAACCTGCACAGATGTTGAGCGCTCAGGAAATGTCCTTTATTATGGTAAGGTGCCGCCTTCTGTAAAGTTGAGAGTGTGAGCAGGGAGGTTTTGAAACACCCCGCAATTAGGGGGCATCATTGCCCAAAAAAGGTGAAGGAAGTCATAGGAGGATCCGGGCAGCTCCAGTGAACGATCGCGTACGCACCTAGGGACATATGACCACACCGACGACAGTTGTAGATATTCCGCATAGTTTTGTGAGCAGCATTCTGAAAGGCGTCCATATCGATATTGAAAGGTTTCAGACAAGATGTATCGACAACTTCCTTCTCGAAGCTTTGCTGTAGTACACAGGTATGTGGCCGGGAGCAAAAAACATCTTTTCTTTTCTCGCACTTCCGCACGGGATCTAACTTACAGTTTAATCTAAATTCTGATTGGACACATCCCACATCAAATTCATCAACACAATGATCCACTTCACGATATCCATCACAGTTTTCTGGGACGAGCGCCATCCAGGGCACAGGACATTCGGATGAGGGATTTTTGTCTAGCTTTTACGACTCCCCCCTTTTTTTCAAGGGCTAGGTACGACCACCCCCCCCCATGCCCCCCATGTCTCGTTACGCTGGCTGACATGGTGGACTGTGATTTTATGGTCTATACTCGGGGAATAAAGTCGCCAAAGAAATTTCATAATTCAGAATTTCGAAGAAAAAATAAGGAAAGAATTTCATAAATACTCTATGAATGAACCCACGTAATCCTGGCCAGAAATACGACCCCCCCCTTTTGGCGGCCAAATACGACCCCCATAGGCGAATCCATATCGAATCCCCCATAGAATCTGTGCCCTGGCGCCCATCGATCTGTCACGCGACCGTGATTCGGTACCAGAATTCAGCGAGATCGTTGATTTCTCCGCCACTGTGGACCACCCTGTTGAGCTCCGCTCGTACCCGGTAATCGAAGGATTCATTATCAGGTGACACGCTTAGATGTTCCGTCTTCTCCATGTACTCAACGCTCTTTCATTACAAGTAGGCGAAAAGTTTTTCCAACGACCTCTATTTAGAGTTCAATTGTGGAACCCATTTTGCTGCTGTAGCATAACGAATCCAAGACGGGCAACGTCATGATGGCAGGATATTCTCCTTGAGTTGGTCGATTTGACCATAAGCGTTCACTTCCAATCCGGGGTCCACGAGGAAATATCGGTCCAGGAACTTGCGGTCCATAACATCAACCCGCGCTTCGGCAACTGCGGTGAAGATGATATCCTGGACCGTAGCGACGAACGTTCAGAGCTGCTCGATGTTGGAGGTCTTCCAGTGCCGGTCTCCAAGTAACTGTTCATGGCTGACTCGATACAAGAAGTTTCGCAGCTCTTTGGAGGTGACGCGAGTAGCCTGCTCCTGCTTATTGAGGAACATGAGTATCTTCCGCCCTGGTACTCGTATCCACGTCTTCTGTCTGGGCTGCGAAAACTTTGCTGATATGTGACTCGGTCGAAGTGTCTTTTTTTGCCCCCCCCCCCTGTATATTCATCACGCCACGCTTGTCCTCACCTCTGCCGATCACCTGTTACGTACAATATGGATGATGCGATACACGACAGATTGTCGAATGTTGTACTGTCTTCTTCGCTGCAGAAGATGGACGTGTCAGTGAGGCAGGGTTTGGTGCGCCGCAGGCCGTTCATCAATTATGTATACAGGCGGGTAGACGACAACGATTGAAGAAAATTGAGTGATTAAAACGATATGTTACAGTCTCGTCGCTAACCGAAAAAACTGCTTTTAACGCGGGAAACCCTCTTCCTGATATGCTCCAACATCCGTAGCAAACAAAACTGCAGCTAAGATTTATGCAGAATGGCTCCATTTGCAGGAGCCCGAGATGCCTGCGTGGCCATGACTCAAATAAACGACCTATCCTTCACGGCCACAAAAAACGGAATATGAATAAGACGACGAAGGACACATGGTGCTATGCGAATGCCCAACAAAATTAATGCAATAGCCACTCAAGGTGCCATCGTAAAATAAGCCATAGCAGCTGAGGGGAGGCGACAGACACAAGATGACATTCACAAAATGTGCTCATATCGAGTGATGGGCAGGGTACAGCATCGTGATGTGTGAAGTGGTGGTGTAGGTACGACCCCCGCCCCCACCTAAAAAAGAGTCTCGGTACGACCTCCCCTCTCGTACACCTACCCAAGGATTTTCCATCGAGGGGGGGGGGAGAAAATAGCCGAATAGCCAATGTAGGACAGGGAACGGGAAAATTTCTTAGATGTTCCCCAACTTCCCACTACTTTTTCCGAAGTTTTCCCTACTTTTTTCGCTGTCAAGCGGGGGGGGGAGATCAATAGTACGCATGAAACAGGAAAAAATGACGCGAAAAGTCAATAGTCGGGGAAATTTGTCCCCAACGCGGCAAATTTCTCTTGAACCCACACGACCCCCCTCTCCCAACAACGACCAAATACGACCCCCTCCCCAGCGGAAGAAGTACGACCCCTCCTATGTGTTTCACACAACGATGCTGCACCCTGGTGATGGGACAGGAGATGAGAGCATGGGACGATTGGAGCTCAAAAGTAGGCATGAAGGACAGCGTGTGCAATTTCGCAGAGAACTATCGAATCAACATCTCCTGAAATTCTCGTACCAGGTAGAAAAAGGATCACCTCCTTCTGAGATGGTCATGATTATTGTTGTCCTTTGTGGATATCATTTTAGGGCTTGGAGCAGATGGTAATTGGAAGATACCAGGTCCGTGCTGGTTCAGTACTACCTGTACAGTCTCTGGAGATCCTAGGCGAATCATTACTACATACAGTATCCCTGAACCAGAGTAGGTAATACATGTACAGTTGTAACCACGACACGCAGTCGGGTCGCAGTATCTACCTGCGGCCTCCCCATTGGTTGTTTCCTTGCTAAATTGATCAATACTCGATCGCCTTTGGTAGAGCAAAGCCGCCGCATGCGAATCGCTTGCGCTGCGCGCTCTTGTGTGGGGAGGTTTATAAACTATCCGGTGGGGCCGACGGGTTGAAACATGCAGGTTCAATATGATTTAACAGTTTTATCACCTCATCCATTCACCCTGGAAAAGTAAAAAAAAACACCATTTGGCAGCTGGTACTGAGTGATAACAAGCTAATTCCGATATATGGCAGTCAATTGACTTTGCTGGCGGGGCCATTCAGAGCGCGCGGTTGGTTTCGGCGGGAGAGTGGTTCAGCCACGCGAAAGTTATTAATCGCACTTCTTAAAGGAAACGTTGGTACGATAAATCCCCATAGAACTAGTATGTTAATACGCTGCACGTGGACGGAATTCCGCGACTCTGAGCAGGCGCTGCATGTTCCAAGGGAGGCGAGGTGCCCTTATAAGGGCCCTATCAAGCCACAACATACCGACCCAAACGCCCGCCACGCCCGCCCCCGCCCACAAATGGACGACCGTTCCTGACGCTCTAATCGATTCATTTGCTAAGCAAATTATGAAGCGAAGGGATTGAAGCGGCCGTGATGCTGCATGGATATATGAGTACACATATGCAGCCGTACCTTCGGTAGCGGTTATTGGCAAGATGCCTACAGGAAACTCGTCCAAAATTGATTTCTAACACATTGAGAACGGAGGCTCTTTCTTCGCAGGATTTTGACCGTTTCACTCCGTTCTTTCGCCATTTCCCCACTATATAGCGCCCTACTAGCATTTTAGGCCGAGCACCAAATCATCGTGCCAACTGCCTTCAAAAAGCGTCTACTGGTGGAAAATGCGCCACGCACTGCAGGTTTCGCAGTGCCAGGGTACACACATGTCCCACAAAAGTGCAGTTCTGTTTTCTCACATGTCTCTAGGGAAACCAGAAGCAAAAAATAGGTTTAACAGCTTATAGGTTCACGAAATGAACCACTCTATTCTCTTTAATAATCCCTTGACTCATTCCCATTTCCTACCGTTTACATTCAACAGTCATCAAAACAAATGAGCATCCGTGGCTTTACCACCCTAGGTTGCTTTCTTTCTAAATACTGAAAAATCACAATTGGAGTGAAAAATAGCAGCAGGTGGGCTATCCTTCCCTCCAAACACAGCTTCGACTGATTGAGATGATATCAACTACATAAGATGATTTTCCTCGATGTCCTAACAGGATGTTTCTCTGTTGATAAAATGCGGTGACTGAAGTGGGGTGTCCAGTAGACAAAAATGAGCCTCTCTGACTTCTCTCCTTTTTTTGCGTTAAGTCTAGAAGTTGAAGTCCCACAAACTTCCCTGTGAAGTGTATGATGAAAGGCAGTGCATTTGAGGGAGGGTCAGAACTGGTTTGAATCATCGAAGCGACTGGTTGCCACGTTATCAGTACACTTCTGCCCGAAGCGGTGATGGAAATACTCGGAACAGTGGCCATCCGTTGCATGAGTTTTTCGGCTTAACACCTACCTTAATGTTGTAAAAACAAACAAAATCGGAGTGCTTCAAAAAAGTCTGACCAAATCTAATAGAAATGAAAGTTTCTAACCAAAGACATGAAGTACCGAAAACGTTCACCTCCCAAATGAAATACTATTTTAGAAACAGAATCATAGGCCTACCTAACGCGTCCGCTTACAGAATTTCGATTGTGAACGCGATTACACTCCTTAACCCTGAGACGGAGTAGGTGTGGCATTTGAACATGGCTTAGAATCGGT
>MU947682.1:0-11515 GCA_036418165.1 Cooperia oncophora
GAAGGGTAGTTGCTTGCGGCAGGTCGCCGATGGCCCAGCGGATAAGCGCACTGCCACATGGTTGCATGTTGCATTCCTCCACTCTTGGGATTTTGCTCTTGTTCAAAACATTCCATATGAGTTCCCAGAACACTTCTGTTTGGTCAATTTACCTAAATCTCTGATTATCTGACAATAGAAGCGGTCATTGCTCCATTTGCGGTTTCCTTCAGAAAACATTTATCATGAGGATGACCGTTTCTAAAGCTCGCATCGAAGAATGGGGATCTTACGATTCAAGTTCTCGAAATGAGCACAGCGAATGAAAAGTACTCTGCACACGGTACAGTTACAGTTCTCCACCACTCCGGAGGGGAAGCAGTACTGAAGAGGTGTTTCGAACTCACCAGGATGTACATCGAAGTATCCAGCCGAGTACCACCAATATGATAAGAAGTATAAAAACTATGTGAGCTGGCCGCTCCAGCACCCCTCCCCCTCCCCCAGTTGGCGTTCCTCGTAGTCGGCTCGTGAAGTTAAAAAATTTCAAAAATTGAAAATTTTGAAATCATGAATCTCGATCTGCACTGCCATCTAAGAAATGTGTGAAAGTACGTAATAGACTACAAGGCGCTACGTCCTTGATTCTACCTTCAGACGGTGTACTTCTTACCGTCTGAAGCTATGTACATGTAAAACGCTGGCCTATGATATAATTTTTTCTATGCATCAGAGAGACTCCCGTGTATTGCTCTTATCTGTTCTCAGTTTTGCACACCTAGATTTAAAAACTTCTCATCTATTCTTGGTACTCGGCTGGATACTTGATGTACATCCTGGTGAGTTCGAAACACCTCTTCAGTACTGCTTCCCCTCCGGAGTGGTGGAGAACTGTAACTGTACCGTGTGTGGAGAGTACTTTTCATTCGCTGTTCTCATTTCGAGAACTTGAATCGTAAGATCCCCATTCTTCGATGCGAGCTTTAGAAACGGTCATCCTCATGATAAATGTTTTCTGAAGGAACCACAAATGGAGCAATGGCCGCTTCTATTGTCAAATAATCAGAGATTTAGGTGAATTGGCCAAACAGAAGTGTTCTGGGGACTCATATGAAGTGTTTTGAACAAAAGCAAAAATATTCCAAGAGTCAAGGATTCCAACATGCGACTCTCGTGTCTCTGAAGCAGTGCGCTTATCCACTACGGCCATCGGCGACCTGTCGCACTATCCCTCTCAACTTGTACAACAGAGCAAAGATTAATGGTCCGTAACTCCTTCAGAGAATCGTTCCGCAAAAGGAGGGCAGATTTGGATTCAGCGGCTCAAGACACGTCCACTATGTACATCTCATTGCAAATGGCCGGATCGACCTGTTGGGGTTCCCTTGTCAGTAATGTGTAAAGACTCCACTGCAATTTCATGAGAAATTCTGACCCAAGTGCGGACTATTTTTGATGAGTGCCATTGAAACCCGATTATACAAGTACATTTACAAATAGAAAATGATGTATTGGAGCATCCAACGGGCCTATGATCTTACGAACACTACTCCATGCATCATTCTAATCCCATACAACCGCATCCTTTGGGTTCCATGACGTTCCCCATGCAATTTCGACGCTGTTGTCGTGAGATACTGTGTTTGGTGTGCATCCAGATTTATTTACGGCTCATTTGGGGGTACGGTGTCTGGTTGTTCGCCTACTGAAATTACCGTACTGTGTACATTTGATCGCGGGAATCGTCTTTAAAGGCCACCTGCGCTGTTTAATCTCCTCTAAAGAAGTACTGTGCGTTCTACTTGCATTCAGGAATGCAGTGGCTCCTCCATGCTGAAATCTGGCTTCCCCATTCTAAAATCTCCAATATTCAGTGATTTGTGGGTGGGAGGGGCAGGCAATATCCAGTGCAGTGTCATCATACTCCCAGACAAGTCCGGCTGCTGAGTTATCCAATCTTACATAGATGAGGCAGTCTGTTCAGAGATTAGGCCTGCTCCCGACTGTGCTGAGCAGCATCACCTACCAATACATTACATTTGCCCAATTCAAATCCAATATAGTCAGAGTTTGCAAAGCACTTTTTGTAGTAGACTCACTTAAATGCACATAGATGATAAAAGTTAGGTCGATATATGCCCTGCAATTTTTTTTCAAATACTTCCAGATCGCTATGTCACGAAATATTCTCGTCGAATTTTCCGCTAAATGTAATATGAGAGCTGCATATGACACAACCACTCGCTCACACATGCATTTGAAGAAGGCTTAATTTTGAGAGGCTGTTTGTCCAGCACATTCATATAAACGGTTCTGAAGAGCTAGACCCGCATTATCTGACACTCTCGGGACCCATTCACTTGTGAAATGAGCACGCGCTCGTGATCAGGAAGCTCTGACTCGCTCGCCTAGAAGTTTTAGGAAAGCGAAGAAGACTTTCCTACCTACATATCCAATTTCCGAATTCCTGATCCATGGTTGAAATGACCTCACGGCAAAGTTCGGCGATGGGGAAGGGGAGGGGAGGGGCATTTTATAGTTTCGTTGCTTCTTTAGTTCCGGTTTACTAGTCTCTGGTGAAACCTGTGAACTCTTGTGAAGCTGGAGCAAGGTCGTCAAGCCATCATGGTAAAACCTGTCAACTCGAGAAGAGGCTGTCTAGATAGGTCGACACTCGATGGGAAGTAGCAAAAGCGAGGAATGACTCCGGGCTAACCCCTCCCCCCCTTTCCGTCACCGAACTGCTCCGACCATGACCTAGTCAAGTTCGAGTCGAGCGCCCTTTCAGGAGCTTCCTCTCCAGGCACTCTGTTTCTTGACTCTGTCGCTCATAAACTTGTTCCCAAACATTTCCTCCGTTAGTTTAGAAATGCACATAAATGACGTCAACTCGTTAAAATGTTTACCGTTAAAGCTGTTCAAAGCCATTTCTTGACTTTCGAAAAGCCCTTGACTTCCTTGACTGAGGCGCTCTAGTTGCACTTTGTTTCGTGACCGAAGCATCCTCAAATTTATTTAGCAGGACCACTCAAGGCGTTTATATCGATTTTTTTCGTGAGTTCTGGAAATATTTGCGTTTTTGATTAGGCCTCGGCGCATTCTGAAGCGCTTTTACTTTCCTCTCGTCTTCTCTTTCAATTACATAAACACTCTTCATTCAACTACATGCTAAATGAATTCTAGAGCTTTCATTCGAGAAATCTCTTAATTGGATATGCGCATGCCGAAGAGAGCAAAAAATCTCGCGAGTTGCTCATAATAGCTCTTACCAAACTTCTGCGCAACATTCAGATACCGTGGCTTACAATTCGTCTACTGGTATCAGGTATCTCTCCGTGTCAGGCGTATGAAAAATGCCATCTTTTCATCTTGCCTTTCCGCCAACTAAGAGGTTAGTGAACTTTGTTTAGTTATTTTTATTGTTTTTTTTTCAGGAAATGGACCTTTGTTGAAAAATTCAGTGGTTATGTTGTACAAAAAGTACTTGTAACTGTTACTGTCGCGGTTGTACAAGGGACGGTGAGCCATGTAGCGGAAGAAAATAACAGTTACATCATAGTAACCCATAGGGCCATGTAATTTCAAGTAACAATGAGTGACATGGAGCTAGTGAGAGACGTAGTTCGACAGCCAATCGGATATGTGACAAGGCGATCGTGATTGCGCTGCTGGGCATCGCGTGCGAGTAGCGCCCGTTAGTGACGGCTTTTCTATGTAGGTCCTACATGGTATTAATAGATAGGGCAGAACCCAATACAGGATTGAATGTCTGCGGTATCGTGATCCACATGAAATCCCATGCTCCATTCGACACGCTAGTGCAAGTTGAGAAAACGCCGCTCCCATCGCCGCGTGCAAATTACGATTGTCTTGACCGTCTTCGCAGACAGTTAAAGACAGCTCCCGCGATAAAAGTCTCATGGATAGCTGCTTTCCAATTATGAAACAGCAGCTGATAAGTAATCCAAAGAAGAAAACAGGCAAGAAGCGTTCCTCCAGAACAACATAAACAAAATCGCTCCCTCACAGTCACACCTCCCTGCGGTCTCTGTGCAACCCCTAGCTCACAAATCTCTCTATCACATCTCGCAGTAGTTGATATCATCCAGTGCAAAAAAAGAATACAAAAAGAAAACAACAAAAACGCAGAGGAAAAACTCTGGGAAGGAAAAAGGAATTTTATCAACACGGTGTCTGAATTTGTGATTACGGTAGCGCACCTTTTGTGCGTCGTGGTTTTGCATCACGAAAATTGCGTCACTCGTGTTTTTTACGCGTTTCACCTCGCGAAATGGGTTGAATTGAATGTATATACCTCCAATGAGTAAACTGTAATGAAGGAGAGCAGAATTATCCAGGGGCATTAGCAATGCCCGCCGCCCAACTAAGAACAAGTGAGTGGCCTCCGTCGGAGGACATCTAGCAAGTAAAGGCGGTCCGACTGAGGAGGAGTTAGAACTAGCACTTTGAGCGGCTATAGCAGCCTCCACGCTCACAATAGAGTCGCGAAAGGTGAACAGTCTTCTAGCTTGGAGGCTAGACTACTTGCACAGCAAAGGCGACCACGAGCCACTTTGATCGCGGGGGCTGTCTTTAAGACATAAGGATAGAAGGAAGACAGTATAGCTCCTTGGCAATGTTTCTTTAACGAATTAGTTTTTTTTTCTCTCAAGCCCCAGCAATGGGCGGTCTATGGAACTCTACATGTCTGAATCCTGTTGGATATCTACATTACGTTTGGCCCGAGAGGAAACTGTTTTTCCTAGGTTTACACCTAGGTAACTTCATAATTGGCGGAATAGTCACTCGATTTAACCAGAGTGCATAGAACGTTTTGAAAATGTCAACAAGTGATAGCTCCAACGCTGATAGTGTAATGAGAGAATTTTTGTGAATAATTTTCTATGTAATCACACTTCTATGTCTATGTAATCATATGGAATCTATGTAATCATATGGATTAGAAGTGACGGTTTCCGGTTCTACTGGCGGGCTTATCTGGGTTAAAAAGCCTCCCAGATACTGAGTAATAGAATGATCATTACTCTAGATGCAACTTGTGCATAGTGGCAACCTAAGCTAAGGCTGTTTGCGGAGAAGGGTTCAGGTGCCAGGTTTTATTCACAGCGTTCTCGCTAAAGACGAAGGGGCGTGTCAGGGGACTAGAATGTGCGCTACCCTTTTCTCCACTAATTCTTGAAGCGAGCAATAGACAACTGATGGATAACGGGTTGACGCCGCGCCAAACCCAATCACTATTACTCTAACCGCTGCAGCGGAAAGGCTATAGTTTTCCTAGCTTGAATAGAAATATAGACAAGACGCTGTCTTTGTAAAGAACTTTCATTTTCTTTTCGGAGATGGAGAGAGATCTACTAAACAACACAGCTGAAACCATACGATCTATTCAAATCTCTCTATTTACTAAATCTTGTTTTCAATTGAAATATCGCTTGCCTTACGCATACAGTTGCTGCGGAAGTAAAACGGGTTTGTTATATAGCAGTAAGGAGGTGGGCTACATCCAGTACAACTTGAATCGAAAGATGGTTTCCTAGTCAGGGTGCAGCATCGTTGAGGGAACACCGGCAGGATCGTACTTGTTCGTTGGGGAGAGATGGTCTTATCGGGACTTGACGGAAGTTCTCCGAGTCAAAATTTTTTTTGTTCAACGATTTTTCGCCTTTCTCCTTTTGATGTGTGCTATATTACGTTCTCGCCCTCTTCCCCTCAATCTGGTTGAAGATCCGTTAAAGTCCTGCAAAATTACTAGTTTCTATAGCTGAAATTGGTAGTTCTCTTATGACGAACTATCTTCATTTCTCTCTTTCAAAACCATTTTCCAGACTGGGAAACGTTCTGGAAAACTGCGGCAAATGGAGCGAAGAAGGGAAAGCTCAGAAAGATGATGGATAGAATTTGGGAAAGGGGTGCCGTACCGGAGAAAGAAATTTTGGGGTGGGATGTCGTTTACCACCGCTATCCCTCATCCTGATGATGTACTCGCTTTCCAGTTTCGTTGTCGGTCAGGCTTTCATCATTACTCTGATCACATGTCTGAGTATAGTATCAATAAAATTAAATAGTAGAAATCGAACGGTTACCCACAGTGCTCATACGTGTTTTACCACAACCTCAATCAACTTCCACCAATGCTCGTGAGGAACGGGAAATGAACTGCTCCCTCGCACCGCCCCCTTCCCTGCTTAAAATTCATGCAAGAGGGGGAGGGGCAAAAAAGACACTTCGTTCAGTCCGAGGCATACATCAGTAAAGACACACATCCCAGGCAGAAGACGTGGATTCGAGTACCAGGGCGGAGAATACCCAAGATGTTCCTCGATAAGCAGAAGCAGGCTCTCGTCCATCACCTTCATGTACACCAAAATATGAAGCCATCTCCAGTCGCAGCCGGACTGAGAAGGCCTATGGAATTCACGTCACCTCCAAACAGCTGCGAAACTTCTTGTATGGAGTCACCCATGGACAGCTACCTGGGGACCGGCACTCTTGATCTGGAAGACCTCCAACATCGAGCAGCTCCGACAACGTCGCTACGGTCCAGGATATCATCTTCACCGCAGTCGCCAAGGCGCGGATTAATTCGGAAGTTCCTGGAATGGGAAGACCAATATTTTCTTCGTGGACCAAGGACTCAAAGTGAACGTGGCGTGTGGCGTCATCACATGGAATCGAAGGGCCTTGGAAAAACTTTGGCCTACTTGGAATGGAAAGGCGTTGAGTGCCTGAAGAAGGCGGAATATCCAAGTGTGTCACCTGGCCTAAACACTTTTACTACCAAGTCCGTGCGGGGCTCAACAGGAGGTCTACAGTGGCGGAGAAATCAACGACCTCGCTGAACTCAGGCACCGAATCACGGTCGCGTGGCAGAATCTCTCGATGGCGTTCGTCCAGAAGGCTGTGGCGGAGTTTCGTGATAGTGTACAATGTTTTGTTGAATTTGATGATAGAAATGTCCAATTAGAGTTCAATAAAAGTAACTTGTGCTTCGAAAGTCGAGGGAAAAAGGGTTTTTTGTCACCCCCCTCCCTCGTAGAATAAAAAAGGGTGGCCGCCGCTTATGATGTGAAGAAATAAATCCAACTTGCTCAAGATATCATCTATACAGCAGCTTCTCTCACGAATATAAGTGAATGCGAAGGCCAGTAAACATTCAAGTTCTTTTCTCAGCGTGACCGTCTTCCACAGCAGTTGCACCATTCATTCAAGCGATCTATTTTCTGCTACTTGTTTAATACCCCTTCATTATTATTCATTTGTCAAATTTGTCCATTCAGACTAATGTTAATTGTCACTTCATCTGAACAGAAGATTCGTTACTTTTACCTCAATGATTTTGATTTGATTGCTCTCAATGACAGCAGAATTTCTAGAATTTGCTCACAAGCTCGATCACCCCAAACACTGAAGGTACTGTGCATGCGCCTCTGATGAAAGACTTTTGCTCAGTGAGTGTTGTCATTATGTCCTTGCGTAGTACAAGACGGGATAATATGCGACCAGAATGGAGATATTCTGCCAAAAGCATCCTTTGCCATGTTCAAATGATGTATGAGGCTACAGGCGCCCTTCTCCGGGGAATGGAATGTATTAGGCTGAGTCGATATGATTCGGACAAGTTGACAAATTTTTTTCTTTATCGTACAACTTTTTAACGACAACTGGGGTTCACTTGAAATATGCTCCATCTTCATCGATGACCTTCTGCCACCGGATAGGCAGATCGTGGATGCCCTTGCTCCAGAAGGCCGGGGGCTGGGCCTCGAAGAAGTTCTCGAGTGCCTTCTTGACGTCGTCGCGAGTTTTGAAGTCTTGGCCGTCCAGGTGGCGTTGGAGGTGGGAGAAAAGGTGGAAATCCGAAGGGGCCAGGTCTGGAGAGTACGGTGGGTGTGGAAGCACGGTCCAACTGTACGACAGCAGCTCGGCCTTGGTCGATCTTGCAATGTGCGGTCTCGCGTTGTCGTGCTGGAAGTAGACATGGGACCGCCGCCGTTGCGAATTTTGGACATTTGCCTTCAATTCTCGTAATTGACGAATGTAGACGTCGGCGGTTACTGTTGCACCTTCATCGAGCAGTTCCCAGTACTCTACGCCGTGTACGCTCCACCAAATACAGAGCATCACCTTTTCGGGTGTGGACTGGGTTTGGGGACGTCGTTTGCGTCGGCATCTTTGTCGACCCATTGTGCACGGCGGTGAGAGTTAGAGTAGAGGACCCACTTCTCATCGCCAGTGATTATTTCGTCGAGCCAATGGTGGTGGCGCTTGAAGGTGAGCAACGAAAGTGCGACCTCGCACCGCCGATCCATGTCCCGCTGCGTCAGAGCATGGGGTACCCATCGACCGAGTTTCAGCACCTTGCCGATTGACTTCAAGCCGCGAACGACAGTAGTCTGACTCACCCCAAGAGCGGTCGCCATATCTCGAGTGGTTTGATACGGATCGGCTTCCACCTGTTTCCGCAGCGAGAAATCCAGCTCCCTCGGGCGTCTCGCATGGTCTTCGTCTTCGATGGAATAGTTGCCCGACGCAAACTTCGAATGCCACAAGTAGACTGTACTTCTAGCGGGGGCATGCTCCTTGTAGACTTCCTTTAGGCGTCTGTCGATATCCGCGGGTTCTTGGCCAGATAGCGTTAGAAAGAGTATGACGTTGCGGAGGTGGTCTCTGGACGGCTTGAAATCGTGCGGCATGGTGGCGGAATGAAACTAGTTTGGAGTGTTTGTTTATTGCATTTTGAAGAGCTTTTTATATTCTTTCCAACGGTACCTCGCGCGTCCATTTTCGTTCACTCGTTGCTGAGTTATGATCTCTAGAAATCATCACTACCATTTGTCCGAGCCATATCGACTCAACCTAATATGTGGACTCGGAGAGCTAAATCTGTGCTTATTTCTTGTGCGAAGGTTGATTCACTACCTGACGGCTATCAGACTATATAATCGGCTATGTCCGTGTGTGTGTGTGTGTGTGTGTGTGTGTGTGTGTGTGTGTGTGTGTGTGTGTGTGTGTGTGTGTGTGTGTGTGTGTGTGTGTGTGTGTGTGTGTGTGTGTTTGTCACGAAATTCATAGCACCTGAAGAAGGACTTGGAGGGTCGGGTCATGGTGGAGATGGATAGAGCATGGGACAAAAGCTAAATAGCACCCATGACCCACGGTAAGCCCCGCCCACAGTGGGCGGGGCGTGCGTTAAAGTTTTAAAGTGCGTCACTGAAAAAGATCATAACTTGGTTCCAAGGCAGTCCCCAGATGAGGGAACGGCGCAGTAAAGTTAGCACAGGGCTGGCCGACCAAACAGAGGAGACCGAGATGGGCGGGGTACTTGAGTTGGGCGGCGCTTCCCGTGTCACTGAAAAATAGCTATAACTCGGCTAAGCGGCCCGGAGACGGGAAAAACTGGGATAAGGTTAGCAAGGGGTTGGCAGAGCAAATGGAGGAGACATACCCAAAATAGGCGGAGCGTACTTGAGAAGGGCGGCGCTTTCCATAAAAATCGGTAACTCGGTTCCGAATTGCTACAGATGGCAAAAAAGTGGATTATGGGCCCCCGACTGATGACCAGGAATTTGCAAGGCACTCGCATTGTGGGCGGAGCGTGCGCCGAGGTGGCCTAAGAAACTAGCAAACTCCAAACACCGGGAAAAATAGTTCAAGATCAGCGAGGGGTCATCGGTTCACAAGTGTGAGGTACACCTGCTGCGGGCGGAGCATGCACAGGGTGGGCGGAGCCAGTCTGAAAAATCCGTAAAACGCTTCCAAAGCACTCCAGACACCGGGAAAAAATAGTTCAAGAGGGTCTTCGGTTGAAAAGCGCGAGGCATACGTTGTGGGCGGAGCGTGCGGCGAGGTGGGCGGAGCCAAATTGAAAAACTCCTAAAACGATTTTAGAACACTCCAGACACCGGGAAAAAGTAGTTTGAGATCAGCGAGGGGTCATCGGTTCACAAGTGTGAGGCACATCCGCTGTGAGGCGGAGCGCGCGGCCAGATGTGGCAGGGCCAATTTTAAAAATTCCTGAAACGGTTCCTGAATGCTCCACACACCGGGAAAAAGTAGGTCATCGAGGGGTCACCGGTTCACAGTTGTGAGGCATACCCGTTGTGGGTGGAACGTGCGTCGAGGTGGGCATGGCCAGCCCCAAGGTTCCTTCAAGAGGCTCCAGAGCACTCCAGGCCTCCTCTGTGATACGGTCCGGCTTTGCGGGACGTGGTCCATCGCGCCTGCCTGCACGTATGATCAAATGCTCGACTGATACCCAGCTTTTCTCTCATCTGTCCACTTGATGAAGCTCCTTGTTACCATTCCGTACACCATACTAGTGTTGGAAAAAGCAGTTTTGAAAAAAATAAATAAAATAGCCGGAAGCGTTTTGTATCTTAGAAGGAGGCGCACCGGCTGGTACACTGATAAGTGACGAGAGAGACCAGAAAACGACGGGCGAGAGAGCGCAATGGCAGTCTCACAACACGGTCACTGGAGGCCGGCATGGGCCTATCGGGCGCCAATGGGCCTAAAACATGAGCGCCGTGCGTTCTGCTTGCTGTTTTTCAACTTTTGAAAGCAACGTTGCCTGCTTGATCATCATGCACGTTTATGAAGTTCTAGCCTTAGTTTATCGCGGAACGTGCCTTTCACCTTCTGTTCTATCAGGAAATGTTACTCAACACTCCTGAATAGCCGCGTTGAAATTCGGAATATGAGCTCATGAACAACAAGCTCGAGAGAGGCACTCTTACTTCAGCCATATACTGCCCCTTTGCCTTCCTCTGCCGGTTCGTATCAATCCCTTCGCTTCATACCGTACTTCGCAAATGAAGCGGTAGGAGCACCAGCATCAGTCGGACATTTGTGGGCGGGCGGGCGCGGTGGGCGTCTGGGTCGGTATGTTGTAGTTTGGTGAGGACGCTAGAGGGTACCTCCCCTGGAGAAAGCGCCACCTGCTCCTGCTCTTTGGCGGCGAATTCTGTTCTGCTAGAAGTATTAATCCTATACGTCTTAGAGATTTATTGTGCCATTTGCCTTCAAGCCAAAGCGGAGTTTCTCAGTTTTTCACAGTTTTGTTTCTCACTAACTATACTTCAGGTTTTTACCAGTGGGTGAAGTCCTTATGAAGAGTGACAACACTCAGCATTTGATCTTTTTTTTGTACTAGCAACAATCTCTCTGCACTCATATAAATTCTGAGAAGAGGAAAGTTTGTTCAGGATTCTTCCGCGATGCAGCCTTTTTGCCAATCTTGCGCAAAGCGCCCACCGCACATTCCCTGCACACAATGGACCCTATTACATGCTCCGCCCCCAGATAACTCCGCCCCTTTTTGCCGCGACACAATCTACATTCACATTAAACACATTTTACACTATACAGGGTGACCAAAAAGTTCTGGCAATTTTTCGGAATACTTCGGTAGCATAAAAAATACCGTTCGAAAAAGGAAATCAGCCAACTAAACGTCTGGGAGTCTTCATCTAATCAGTACCAATGACCGTATACAACAAAGTTCCAACAAGTGTTC